>PVKE010005232.1:0-60047 GCA_004027555.1 Craseonycteris thonglongyai
AGAGGGAGACTGCCCAGAGCAGTCTCCATAGTTGACAGCATTAGTTTTCCATCTAGTTTCACTCCACAGGTGGGCGTGGGGCTGCGCAGAACAGAAACTGGGCCAGGAGCCTCCTGCATAGGCCCCTGCAAGAATCGAACTGGGGGAACACCCCAGAGTTCAGCATATGGGTCTGCATGGGCTGGGCCTGGGATTCAATCCTTGGGCTCCGGGGCTATAAAGTGAGCACTTAACCCACTGAGTCATCCCAGCTTCCCGTCCCTTTTTATGTAATTAAATTGGGGGGGGGGGGCAGTAAATTGGTTAATAATCCACTTTAATTAGAGAAAAAAGGTAAACACTGTATTACAAGCAATACAAATATTAAATAGCCTATCACATATTGTTCTGCACCTTGCTTTTTCACTTAATATTATGCCCAACCCCTTATCAGAATAGAACAGTTCCTTATTTGTGACATCTGCACAGTATTTAATTTTATGGATACACCAGTTCATTAGTAAGTCTCACTGATGAGCATTTTACAGTATTTTGCTATAACATACAATGCCACAATAAAACATCTTATATTTTCTGTCACCATTCTCTTTATTTTTTTTATATTCTAAATTACTTTATATGTGCCTCCTATATATAATTTTGAACTGATTTTGCTTTATGGTTCAATCTGGTCATCTCTTTTGTGTAACAGGTGAGATTAGCACATTTACATTTAGTGATATACCAGGTATCTGATATATCAGATACAGATACTCATAATGATGTTTGCTATTAATTCTGTCATATTATTTAAGGTTAGTTATAGTTACTGTTTCTTTCACTAGGTAGTCTTTCTTTGAGCTTATTGATAATCACAGTTCTCCTGAAATTTAGGAAGATTTGTATTTTTGGTCTAGAAGTTACCTTTGTATTTGTAACTTTACATAATATCCTCAGTCCCCCCATTTAGGGATCCTATCAGTTCCCCATAAGCAACATTAAATTTAACTTTAATCATTTCCTCCCCCATTCCGCTACTCCAACATCCAATTTTGGTCAACAGTATTCTTTTTTTAAGTTAACTTTTATATTTTTAAGTATATTTAGGCTTTTACCATTTATGTGTCATCATGACTGTCTTTACTCTTCATTTGGTCTGATTTACCCTAGCTCCCACCCAAGTGCCTTCACAAGATGTAACAAGCCAAAGGCTAAGGTCACTCAAGTAAGATCTGAAGCCTATGTCCACCAAAAGGCTACCTTTGATGCCTGGTAAGTCAATGCTGGCATGCTCGTGGATTCCAATTCCATTCCGGATGATCCGTAAGGAACCTTCCTTGAAAGCCCCAGAGCAAGTGACCAGCTGCAAGGAAAGAAAAGGTTTCTAAATAACCCCTCCAGGAGCCTAAAAAGTCAACTAGCTATACCTCAGTCCAAGGACCCTTACTGTGGAGCCAGGGTTGAGGATGCAGACCTCGCAGAGGTTGATCTCCACAGTCTCTCAAATTTAACAAGCATACAGAACATCCTAGTCCAAGAAACAAAGAACTTTTACCACTTCTGGCAAGCTTGCTTCTTCCACCCTTAGAACCTAGTTTACTAGAAAGATCAAGGGATCTGAAGTCAGACATACCTGCCATTTAGTGGTTAAGTAACCTTAGACAAGGGACTTAATCTTTCTCAGCCCTAAGTTTCCCCTCTTCTGAAATGGCCAAGAATCCCTAATAGGGAGCTTGTGTGATTAAAGATAATGTATATAAAGTGCCTGGCAGACCAAGATAGGCAGCCAGTAAATGGTAGTTATCCTTCTATCATTGGGTTTAGTGAGCGAAGCTCTTAAAAGTTACCTTCAGTGCATACTCCCCATTCTAGACAGGCAAACCCAGGCAGACACAATTTGAGTGGGCACACCAAATATCCATTTCCAGGATAACACTTACCTGTCCCTGCCCCTGCCTCTCCAGGTCCACCACACACATGTCCACAATGGGTCCTAAATTGGTAAAGGTTTCCATGGCCACTACATAGGAGCCTTGTTCATTGCTGTCAACATTGAGCTAAGAAGAAAGAACAATGCTATTAGTCCAACAACACTCCTAACAGACCCACCCCCAAAGAGATGGTCTTTATCCAAAAGAAACTCTCACTCCTACTAGGTATGCCCTCCTTGTGCTCCACTGGAGGCTTCTAGAAGGGGACTACTGACTAAGGAACATAGCTGTCTTACAGGTGACTTACTAACAGGCCCAGGATTTCTAATGAAGCAGTTTGGAAATTAATGTAAAATGCTTGCATGCATTTTTCTGCAGAGAAGGTCCAAATTACTCATATTCTAGAGAGGATCCAGAGCATTAAACTATGACCTATTGAAGGCAGGAGCTGTGTATCCTTATCATTGTCCACAACTCCCAGCACCTTGCCTGGCACCTTTGCTGAATGAACCTTTAGGATAAAGAGCTAGTAAGGGTAGGATGTTAAATCAACCAAGAAGAAAGCTGGATAGTAGGGATATGTGTAAACTAAAGAAATTCTGAGAGGAACTAACACAGAAGAAACCTAATAATGCAGCAGTGAAGACAATGGAAAAGAAGATAGAAAGAAGAAAATGTCTTCTCACCTTCACAAGCTGGGAGTCACCAAGGCGAGACCCAACAAACACAACACCATTGTCAAGGTATGTCAAGCACTCAGCAATAGAGGTCTAGGAGAAAGTCAACAGCATGAAAGACATCAGAATGGTATCCATGTGGGATCCAGACACTGTCCCACCCACCTCTCAGACCTCTGCTGAGAAAATGCACAGGTGTAGCCATGATTCCCAAAACGATTCTCCACTTCAAATGCCAGGTCACACTAAGTAAATGTTTCTAAATCTCAGAAGTTTGTGACTCTTCATTTATCACATCCCTACAGTCAGAAAAATCTATAATTTATCTTGCAGGTGCCTACTCCAAATGATCATTTTAATCCCAACAACTTCAACTGAAATATAAAATCTCTAAAATTCACTGCATAATTATTAAAGGTTTTTGGGAATTTCCTTCTGGAATTGAGTATCAGCATTAGATTAATCTTTACTTCTATCTTATTATATACCCTTTGTTTCTCTTTCTGGCTGCCTGTGAGATTCTCCAACATCTAACTCATTCAAAAACCAACTTCTGCAGCATGAGTGATCATTTGTTGCTGGGTAACATAATTCACAGTCACAGTGTGGGAACACACATCTCTGGTCACTAGGCCCCTAAGAGGGTGTAACAGAATGTAGCAGAGAAGGAACAAGCCCTACCTCTCCTAGGAGTTCCACACGAAGATCCTTGAGGGTAACTGTGCCATCCATCTGCTCCTCCTTCTCCAAAAGCAGCATGAAGAGCCGTCCTTCCATGTCTCCCAGCAAATAACGGGAACCATTGGGATCCACGCGATTGTGACACACAATCGTGCTTTGCTGCCAAGAGGAAAGACATAGACGTTACAGATTAGGTTTCCTCCACATTCCCTTTACCAAACCCAGCCATCTCACAAGCAATGAATCCACTCAGCTAACATTACATGTGTGATTAAAAATGAGGACATTTTTATTTCAAAAAGTTTTCTGAGGTGCTCAATATACTTTAAATGTTTATTCACGTACCATTCTTCAGGAAAATAAACATGTAGAATAGAAATCAGCTGTAAGTGTTCACTGGCCTATAAATGATATCACAGATTTTATTATTTATCCTCACTACCAATTACGCCCTACCACTAACGCTACCATAGGTTTTGTTATTTATCCATAAGGCTTAATTTTTAAGACTTGAAATTTTAAGGTTTTAAATATTTATGACTATTTTTTTTTCTATATAAGTTACCACTATATTACTTTATATGAATTGAGCCCTGAAAACATTTAATAGAATTTGCAAAATTTTTCTCTTCTAATAGTTGCCCCAGTCAATGGAAAGGGTAAAATTTTGTGTGTAGGCATATGCCTTTCTTATTATGACTAGAATCACTTAATGGACAGATATGCACAGCATTTTTTCCCCCCTTTGGCAACCATCAACTTGTTCTCTGTATCTATGGATCTGTTTCTATTTTGTTTATTCCTTTTTTTCAGATTCCATGTGCAAGTAAAATCATACAGTATTTGTCTTAGACTTATTTCACTAAGCACAACCCTTTCTAGGTCCATCCATGTTGTCATAAATGGCAAGATTTCACTTTTTATTGCTGAGTAATGTTCCACTGTGCATACACGCATGCACTCTCTTTCTCCACATCTTCTTTATGCATTCATCTATCAATGGACATCTAGGTTGCTTCCATATTTTGGCTATTGTAATTAATACTGTAATGAACATAGGAGTATATATATCTTTTTGAATTATTGTTTTTGTTTTCTTCAAATGCCCAGAAATGATATTGCTGGATCATATGGCAGCTCTATTTTTAATTTTTTTGAGGACTCTCCATAATGTTTTCCATAGTAGCTGCACCAAAGGGTAAACCCACTTTATTATTTCCCTCTCTTAGCAAACAAATAAACCTTTTGTAAGCAAACCCAGGCTAACCTCTCTTTGTATTCCCAATGAGCAAAACAATATCTTACATACTTAGTGAATCATATAACAGATATCTGTGACTATCCTTTTGACAAATGAGGAGAAAGGAGCAGGGTAACAACCAAAAAAAAAAAGAAAAAGGTGGAAAAAGGGCTGCTCACCTTGATGATAGGAGGTGCAATGGCTAGGTATTTGTCACCATTGTGATAGGTGATTGATTCCTGCCCAATGATGATGGCCCCTCCAAAAGGCTCTGGGACTGCAGGAGAAAGGACATTAGAATGCTCAGCATTTTGGACCTGTCACACCCTGACACAGCAAGAGCACTGACCCAGTTATCTGAGGCAAACTTTAATGTAACCATTATTTTTAAGACACCAAAACCCAGGGAACATGATAGCCTTTTCCAGAGACTCCTATCTTATAAAATGTAGGCTGGAATCTAATCCTGGTAATATTTTACTGCCATTCTTGGTGTTTCTGCGCTCCTAGGGTAGTCTTCTCGGTGTTCTTCTGTGTGCACTCTTCCCATTTCCTCTCCTAAACTTCAGATCCTTCCTAACCAAAAGCTTTTTCCCCTTGTTCCTTAGCTTAGTTTCCCCCATCATCGGGGCCACCATTTAGAAGAGCCAACTTGCACTTAAGAGTTTTACAATGTCTCTACTAGGGTAAGACACACAACATAGTGCTGGCGTTAAGAGTACAGATAAGGGACAAACAGGCCTGGAATGCAGCCCAGGCTTTGTCAAGGAGGTACAGGCACAGCAAGTCCCTCAGGCCCTGTTTCCTCATCTGTGAACTAAAGGAGTCAGATCAGATAACCTCTGTTGCTCCCTTTCAGTTTTTTAAATGTTATTCTCAACAATAAAATGAGACTAATTCCCACATGCCACTCAGCAAATCAATCTCAGTCAGTGTTTTGCAGTTAAGCCCTCTACTCCAAGTAAAGAAAAGCTGTACTGTGGGGAGGAAAGGGGTAAAAAACAAAACAATCCCAAAGACAGAAATGGAAAAAGCCACGGAAAGCACACGTAGGGAGAGGAAACACAGAGAGTGCTGAAAAATGCATATGCTTAATAACACTTGAGCACTGAAAATAAAAAGGCAGAGAAGGTGAAGAAGGAACCTGAATAAGGAAATGGCCCAGACCTGGGGCAGAGGCAAATTTCCTAAAATTCCCAACCAACCTGCAATCACCATGGAAGCTTCAGCTTCTACATTTTCCTGTTTCCAAGGGCCCTTATTGAACTCCTTCTCTCGGAGAGACACCTCGTAAGTTTTTACGTGCCGCCCCTGAGGGTCCTAGGTGGGGAAAGGTGGAGTGATTAGCTCTTAGGAAAGGTGGATCTTGGGCTAGAGAGAGGCCCTGAAAGGGACGCGCCACCACTACCCAGCATGTCGTGAGCTTCCCATCCTTATCCATTAGCATGCTGACAGCCACCAGCTGAGTCTGTAACTATCTGGGTAGACCATCACTGAGGCCTACAGTTTCCAACAAGTCAACCAACCAAGAAAGTTTTAAGATTAGAAAAATGAATTTGTTACTATACTAACCACTATAAGATACAATGTAAATATGTACATTTGTGTGTATGTGTGCATAGCTATATACACATATAAAGAATATTATGTATATATTCTACAATCCTTGGCCTCAAGGAACTTACAAAATAACAAAAGAGAAAAAACAAACACATTGAAAAGCTAAATACATCTAAATTTAAAAATCTGTTTGCTACAATTCTTAAAAGCATTCTGATGGGATGACTGTAGAGAGAAGACAACATGTTATTCCTCTAGTTAGTCTACACCATCTTCCCCTCCTTTTTCTGAATCATGACTCACATCACCCTGGAGCTGTCAGTCACCTTTAGGAGATAAGAGAGCAGGCTTAGGGAAGCCAGTGAAGGATGATGGCCTCAACAAAAGCCAGACCAGAGCCTAAGAAGTTATGAAAGGAATTCAACATGTGTTTCAGGGCAGGGACCACACCTTAGTCACTCAATGTTACAGTTCCAGAAACACTTAACATCACTACCTTTCACATGGTAAACATTCAACAAATTGAATTTTTGGCAAAAAAAATGAGAGTAATTTTAAGTTGATGAGATTTTTCCCATCAATGACTAGGGTTAAGAATCAACTTCATGAAAAGTTCAACCTGGGTTTGGATTTGAGCCTCTTGAGAGACATATATAGAAATGAAAGATACTTCACACTGACAGCCCTGAGGCTAGGAACAGTCAGAATAACCAACGTCAATGTTTTAATGACCCGATATTTACAAAACTGAAGGGAGAAAAATTCTAAGTTTTGATTATAGCTCTTATAGTTAATGCACTATAAAACAGATCAATAAACATCTCTGAAATAGTTTCAACTTTATTCATCTGAACTCCAGCCTGCCTCAGAACTATAACACTTATGGTGACACTAAGAAATCTACAAATATACACCAATATTTAAACACAACTATCAAAGTGTTTTCATGCCCACACATAGCACATGGACTTGGACTGTTCCCTTCTGTCATTTATTCAACCATATCTAGTAAAATGACCTCATGTTTTATGACCCTTTGTTAAAAGGCTGAGATTTTTACCAAGGTACAGGCATGTTAGTCTAATGCTCTGCCACTCTGCGCCCCCCTTAACAGATCTGGCCCATAGAACAGCTGCCCACAATCAGCTCTGCTAAAGTTTTAGGCACAGACTAAAATAGAAGTCAAGAGCCAGCAAGTCACCAGAAAGTGACTACTTGGTAAAATACCAACCTCTTCTTAGAAGACATATATAAAGTATTGTCAAGACACTTTCTCCTTTGCTAATAAAGGCAATTTCCAAATCATTTCTCTACAGCTAAAATTTAATAATTCCCTAGCATGCCAGTAAGAGACTAAGACAAAGTATAAACTGGGTCACCCTATAAAATCTCCAAGGCCCACAACCAGGGTGTAATCTCAGGATTAAAACCTGCTACAAACCCCACTGAGCTTCCTGCCTCCACAGTAAGTTCTACTGCACTCAGGATGTAACCAAAACTTGACCCATATTATATTGTTCAAAACCTTTCAGGACAAACACATTTAACACTTCTGCCTACCCTACGAAATCCAAGCATTTCAATTAGCAAAAATAAACTTCTACTACATCAAACCACACAGCTTCTCTCTCTCTCCTCCCACTGCAGTACCTGGTAGACAAAACAGATGGTAGGTGCTTGGCAACCATATAGGAACTTGACATCGATGACATGCAACTCCTCCAGGCGGATGTTAAAGGCCTTGAGCTCTTTATTGTCCCGGTCTAGTGGAATAACCTTGAAAAGGCCATCATAGAGTCGCAGACCAATCATCCGGCACTCAGGGTCAATGATGCCAATAATGCCAGTCTCCGAGGGGCGGCCAATACGGTCCTGAGAAGTAAAACTAGGCTTAGAGAAGAACCTCAATACCCAGAGTAACAGAGGACACTGGGCACCACTTTCCCAGGATGCTATCAGGAGTGGGAGTAAAACTAGTGGCATCTACTTGGCATGCGAGGGAGCCCAAATGTCAGTGTATTCCTTCTGCAAAATACTGAACCTCAATGAATTACTGTATTTTGCTGGTACAATGTGTACCCTTTTCACCTAAATTTGTGAGGGAAAAAATAAGGATGTGCACGATACATGTGTAGTACTAATTCCATATCTATGTAATTGTTAATTCTTTTATTTATGCTTATGAGTTAAAAGTATAAAATCTATAAATCAATAATTTAAAAATTAAAACAAAAAATTTCTCCCCCTGAAAGTTTGGGCCAAAAACATGGGTGAGCATTATACATGGCAAAATATGGTATTTACCTTGTCCCTTGGATTTTGAGTCAACTACACAAGTCCTTTCTTCATAAAAGCTGAAACCCTTAGTGTTTTTCCCTTGTTTCCCTGGTCATACAGAGAGCTGCCCCCAGCACTTCCATTTTCTTCATCAAATCATGACAGCCCTACCTGAAAAACTTCTCATCAGCCTGAAGCAGCCACCTCACCTGGACATTGCCATGCGCTCGCGTTATGATGTCAATGCTTTCACCACTCTGCTTATACTCCAGGATGCAGGCATTGTACTTAGCTGTCAGGATAAACAGTAGGTCCTTGCTCTCCCCCTAAAACCAACATTATGCTATCAAAAGAGGTTCTTTTTAAAACAGGAATACCTGTTGAGTTTTTAAGCATCATCCTTTAGGCACACCAAGTTCTTTAAGAACTTTCTTCCTTTGCTGAAGAGAAAATCCATGGTGAGTATATAACACACGTTAAATGCACATACACTCTAAGGCCAGAACTGAAGGTGGTTTCATCTATTTCCAAATCAAGCAACCTCAACCACTCCATTTTAATTCTAAAAGATAAATGTAATGACTCCTCTCTCCAAGTATTTGGAGAAAGGGAAAAAAATGTGAACAACAATGGAAGCTAAAATGGATCTACAAAGTCTTATTACGGTGTTAACACAGAACTTCCAAATGTATTTTGTTCAAAGGGTTATAATGAAAATGTTGAATCCATTGCTTTCTTGTCAGATTCAGTTAAGATATAATGAAGCAATGTGGTGGCTAGTTGAATAAAAACATCTGAATTATAATAATTATGATAATAATGTGAGTGTAACTGTTAACATAACAGTGAATGCTTGTGCTAGGCGCTGTGTTATTAAATCATGTAATCTTCACAATAACCCAGGGGACTGGAATACTGTTATCCCTGTTTTGAAGATAGGGAAATAAGGCTCTGAAAGGTTAAGTGACACTCAAAGTTAGAATTAATAAGGAATGAAGCCAGGACTGCTCTGCTATAGATCCAATGCTCTGAATCGCCCTGAAGACCCACAATATGGTGACCCACATTTCAAACTGCTTTAACTTCCCCTTCTAAAGAAGTCAACTTGATCAATTTTTCCCTAGTCCATTTCTCCCACTTCTAGAAAACTTGTTCAAGAATATAAACAAATGTCTGACATTCAAAAGCAGTAGTTTCTCTCCTAAGCCTTTTCCCACTCATCCCAATCAATCATATAAAACAACATAAAATCATCTTTGTGGCTGGGCCCAACCTAGAGCACTTACCTTGGGCCTGAAAAGCTCCATGACAGCGATCTTCCCATACATGCCCACCTCTTTAACGGGCCGAAGCCCCTCGGCAGTGACCACATAGATCTCTAATCTCGTGTTTTTGGCAATCAGCAAGTTCAAGTCTTCAGCTGAAGTAAAGTGTCCTGAAAGAACAGATCTTCTAACTTTTGAAGCCAGAGCAGCATATAAATAACCCTTCTACCTAGTACCTCCAGAGTTCTCATTCAATTCACATACTTCTGTGGCTCCCTCCACTCACCCTCTTCTCACCAAATCCAGCACCTCTGAGTCTCACACTTAATACGTTCACAATAGTTACTTTCTAATCAGACTAAGAAAACTGGACCCCTCAACTGACAGTGACTGTGAAAACCCTTCAAATAGCTCCATGCCCTCAAATTTTTTCCTACTGCAGTGGCAGACTTATCTTCTAATTAAGGGATGCCAAAGAAAGTGTTCATCTCTATTCAATCCTTATCTAAGATTTCACAAAATCTTTATACAAAACTGACCAGGTCAAACAAAGGAAATTTATATTAAAACATTGTTTTGTCCATGTCTCTTGCTCTCCCAGCAGTCTACCAATACCCTCACCTCCAACTCTCCAAGCAACAGAGTTCTGTTTTAGAATCATAATTAGTATTTACATAAATACACAAGTTTGAGGTCTTCATATTTTGCTGAAAACCTGGTTCGAGATGATTATTCCCGGATTTTGGATATCTATGTCCTTAATAATCCTTGCATAGTCAACAAAGCAAACTCAGCACTGGGTTAGGGCGTCCAAATCCTCTTTCCCAGCAGCTCCCTGGTGTAAACAACTGCCCCAAAGCAAAAAGGACTCTTCTCCAGCTTTGGATGAGTGGAGGGATTTCTCGCGTCCCTCCACCACCTGTGTTCCCAGGCTCTCCCACAAGAAAATTCGAACCCCGAAGTTGCCATCACCACCGCCCCCTCCCCTGATCACGCGAGGCTAATCTCGGGGCCCATGCAACACCGCACCATAAACTCACACTTTGCTCTCGGTCCCAAGGGGACCGTCCCTGTCCTCGAAGCCAAGCGACCTCCCAGGACGAAAAGGGACCCTCGAGCGCAGCTTTTAAGCTCCCCGCCCCACAAAAGCGGGTGTGGAGACAGCCCCTTTCAAGTCGTGGACTAAGCAAGGTTCCTCGGCCGCCAGAGCCTTCCTTTCCCCGAGCCCGGTCCCACCCGGCCGCCCCGGGGGCCGCGGGCCTCCCTAGGCCTCGGCTCCCCCCAGCTCCCTCCCTCGCAGGGGTCTCCGGCCCCGTCAGCCTCACCAGTCACGCAGCCGTTCACGGCGGTGGGCTTCTGTGCCGTTACCACGTAGTTGTACGACATGTCGCGGCCCGAGGCGGCCCGTCGGGACTCGAGGGCAACGACGGAGAGATGGACACCAGCGAAAAAACTGGAGACCCTACCCGCGCAGCGAACTCCACTGCCACTGTCTCCGCCCCACAGACACGTTGCAGCCCAGAGCGGCCGGGACGCGGGGCATCACGGGACGGCCTCACCTGGCCTCTTGGAGGACTCACGGCGCCCGAGGCAGCCAACCAAAGGAGGCCCCGCCCCCGAGGCCCCGCCCCGTCTCTTACCGCCTGAGCCTGGAGTACCCGGATGAGGGCGCCTGTTGAGGGTCCTTGTAAAACGCTGGTGACATCGGAGGTGCCTAATGCGGGCGTGAGCGGATGGCACTGACGCCTCCTCGGCCCTGGGAACTGACCCGCTGACCTCAACCCCAGCCCGCGCCCCTCGCCCTGCCTCAGGCCCCGTCCTCTCCCCATTTCCATTGCCCCAGAGTCCTCCGGACTTTACATTCTTTGGGAAGCAGAGGAACTGCAGAGGCCCAGAGAGGGGAGGGAGGAGACAGCAATTTGTGCACGTCCCAAACTAGAACCAAGGTCCGTACCTTCCTCTCCTGAGCACTCCGAGTTCCTCCAAACCCAGCCGGTACCCTCACCTGACCCTAGAATATCCTATCATCCCTCCTCACCTTTTGGGGTGAGGTCGGGGGGGACCAGGAGGCTTACTTCTTCCCTTTGAGCTGTATTTTCTTGAGACTTTGCAGGGCCCACCAGGCCACTAGCCCGGCATTTTTAGTGCCCCTGTTGCTGTGTAAATTCTGATCTCAAACACAAAACCAGAATTTCCCAGGTAAGAAAACCTTAACTACCCAGGAAAGGAATGTGTTAGCCCAGCAACTAATTTCAAGGCCATGCCACATCAGACGGGCTCTGCAAGGAGTAGAGAACACTTGACTTGGAGCACATGTGAAATGGCACAGAGTATGCAACCCCATTTTACAGATGAGGAAGCTGAAGCTCAGGGGAACTCAGGTTTATCCAGCCGGTTAGATCCAGCGAGTCAGAAGCAGAGCTGGGTGCAGAGCCAGCTGTGAGTTCTTTCCCTTAGATACAGTGAACCCCAAACCCTGGATGACCCCAAGACACCTTTGAACCAGGCTGAACTAAGGGGAGCTAAGCGGTCCTTGTGGTTTACATGTGTGTTTCTCCACAGCATGGACTCTGCCTGACTTTGGAGGCACTGAATTATCAGTAGAAAGAACATAGGCTTTGTTGAAAGACTAGACATGGGTTTAAGTCCTGGCTCTTCCTAGTATGACCTTGGATAAGTCACTAGAGTTCCCTGAGTCAGTTTCCCAGAAGTAAAATTGGGTCACTGACTCAATTGCCTCCCTCCTGGCTTGGTACCCACACCAATAAGAGCAAGTGTGTGAAGATCTTTGTAAACTTATTCACTGCATACGATACCCATTTAAGAGATGAGGTTATTCTGGGGGTCACTTCACCCCTTGGTGATGAGGTGGGTGCTGCTCCAGGGCACAAAGGCAGCCCTGTGCCCAACAGGAATCTTCTGTCTTCTGGGAGCCAAGTGCAGGTGCGAACCTTGGTCAGCCCCACTCTCCTCTCCATCCCCAGCCCACGTTCTGGAGTTTAGACTTGGAGCAAAGTCCAGGAAAGCTCCCTAATTACTAGGGCCCAGGAAGCGTGCTTATGCCAGTAGACAGCGAGTGCCTTCAGCAGCCCACAGTCTTTCCCCCTTGTGCAGGTCCTTCTGCCTTCACTGTGCTCAGACACAGGTGGCACCCACACACCCACAGGATCGCCCATCCTCCGGCAGCTCAGTGCGAAGGTGTGAACTCTGTTTGCTTCGGAGCCTCTCCACCATGGTGAGTTTCTTGAGGGCAGGAAGGGGGGAAGGACACTATGGGTGTGGAGCAGTGGGTGGGGGGTGGGGAGGACAGCCCTGGTCACACTGGAGTTCCTTACACTATTTTGCTGCCCCCTAAGGTTCAGAGACATTAAGAGAGAGGGGCCCCTCTCAGGCCCAGGGGATCCCTACTTTCTTCCATTTCCCAGCTGGTCCCAGAGGGCTTGGGGCTGCAGCCTGAGTCTCTCCAGGGCCCTTCTGCCCCCACTCTGGGTCGTGTCTTTAGATCACAGCATTAACAGTTTCCTACTCTGGAATAGACATGGTACCAGTCACACAAGGAGCCATAAAGGACCAGATGCCTGTTTCCGAGCCTGGGGCTTGTGGGGGCTGGCCCCAGAGGTGGGGTCTACAGTACAGGAGGCTCAGTGCTGAGCACTGCTCCACTCCCACTCTAGAACCTAACGTGAACCAAAGCAGGCCTTAGACAGACTTAAGTTCAAATTTCAGCCTGCCAGTTGTGTGACCTTAATAGAAAACTTGACCTCTCTGATCCTCTTTCTCCTCATCTGCACTATAAGGCAGATTAAGGCCTGCCTTCACATGGCTGTGAGGTGTTTATCAGACCACAGTCCTGGGGCCTTGCAGCACCTAATCAACCTCCTTTCCCTTACTGTCCTGTCAGGCCACTGGGAACCAGGGATGGCACTGGTCCCAATCCCGCCTCTGTCTCTGACACAAGAATGGTTACAAACCTCAGGCAGGACAGGCTGTGAGGATGGTAAGGGGCCACTTTCTTGGAGGGTGGTGGCACTGGAGGCTGGACTTGGACTTGAGACCAACTCAGAGCTTCATTGTATATTCCAGTCCCTTGCAGATCTACAGGCCTGTGTCCTTCCTAGGGCCAGGCCTCTGCCAGGAAGCCTCCCTTCAGCCCCTGGGGAAAGCAGCATGATAAGGTCACAATGGAACCAGTCTTGGAGCCAAGCAGACCACTTGCTGGCTGGGTGACCTTGAGCAACATCATTTAACTGTGCCTCACTTTTCTCACCAAGCTAATCTTTCCTCCATAGGGTTGGTGGGAAGATTAAATGAGACATGCTCAAAGGCACTTAACAACCAGCCCAGCTCTCAGTCACTGCTCGGGAATGGAGCCAATCTTATCATTCTGCTCTCTCCCTACTGACCTGATTGGCTCTCCTTGTCCTGAAGCAGGTGGCCCCTGCCAGACCCAGGAAAGGCCAGAGTTTGCACAAAGGAACCTGCTGCCCGCAGGCTTTAGGGAGGAGCCTCCTGGAAGTGCACCTTGCCAGGACCAGCTTCAGGTGCAGACTGCCCTCCACCGCCCCAAGCCACCAGGTGGCGCTAGGAGCCCGGTCCTGTGGTCCCCAGGCTTTTTCATTCTCTTGGGTACAAAAGCAGGAGCTGCACCCCAGTCTGCAAACCTCCTTCAGCTAGCTCCAGCTTTTCAGAGCCTGTGTGAAAAGGGAGGTAGCTTCCTTTTATTCTGTTTTTACTATGTGATGGGCATATACTGCATTAATCCCCATCTTGCAGAGGACTAGACTTGAGGCTCAAAACCTTGGGGAGTTCTCACAGGCAATGGAGGCAGATGTGGGATTTAGACCCAGGTGTCCTGCAGAACCCAAACCCTTCACAGCTCTAGCCCCCGCGTGTCTGCCCCTTCTGCCTGTACACCTGTGTCAGCTCAGCTCTCAGGCCCGGCTGCCCATGACCCTCGCCCACGAAGCTCTGGGTGGCCAGGTTCCTCCATCGGCATCTGAGGCCCTGTGCACTTCTCCCTGATGGTCCCTGGGAGCTCAGGTCATTCTCACTGCCTTCCTGGCCTGGCCACCATCTTATCTTCCACCTCCAGATAGTGGAGGAAACATCCTCCCTTTCCTCTCCTCCCCCCCTCCCCCTGTGCCCCTCACTCCCTTCTCCCTACCTCACTCCCCATACCTCCTTCACAAAGCCTTCCAGGGGCTGCTGAGGAGGCAGGGGTCCTTCTGTGCCCCCGTGGCACATGTGCGTTCCTCTCAGGTAGCACTTCCCGCAGCATGTGGAAAGGATCTGTGTTTTCATCCAGGACAGGACCAGAGTCCGCTACCTAGCCCCGGGCCTCACCCTCCAAGGGGTTCCGGAAGTGTCTGCCCTCTTCAGAGGCCCCGTGGGAACGGTGACTGGTGTGGGGTGTGTCTGGCCTCTTCACCTGGCACAGGAGCCTCAGCCTGGGGCTTCTCCTCCTTTGACAAAAAAAAAAGAAAAGGCTGTTGGGCCCCAATTTGGTTACTTTTTTTTTTTTTTAATATATTTATTTATTTATTTATTTATTTTGACAGAGAGAGAGAGAGAGATACAGAGACGGAGACAGAGAGAGAACTGAACTGGGGGAGCTCCCAGTTCAGCACATGGTTCCGCACGGGCCGGGGCCGGGATTCGATCCCTGGTCCCCAGTGCTGCAAAGTGAGCACTCAACCCACTGAGCCATCCCGGCTTCCCCTGGTTACATTTTTTTATACTCAGGCCTCCAGTTCCCCCATTTTCTTTGTATTAAAACCACTTTGGGGGATCAATTTAAGCCATGATCCAAAACACGTAATAAGTTAGGCAAAGGATAAAAAGTGACAAATGAAGAACTCACGGAAACTTCCACCTGATGAAATGACGTCTGGTTGAGTGTGTGCCCGGCATTCCTGAGTAGGCGTGGAAGAGAGGCCTTGGCCATAGCAATGTGGCTGGGCAGGGAGGGGGCCAGATCTCCCCAGCACCGCCTCCTCGCTCCTCCCCCACAGACCTCCAAGAAGCTGGTAAACTCGGTGTCAGGCTGTGCTGATGATGCCCTTGCTGGCCTGGTGGCCTGCAACCCCAACCTGCAGCTCCTGCAGGGCCACCGCGTGGCCCTCCGCTCTGACCTGGACAGCCTCAAGGGCCGAGTGGCACTGCTGTCAGGCGGCGGCTCCGGCCACGAGCCCGCCCATGCCGGTGAGCACCCTGGGCCAGAGATGGGGGCTGGGGGCTCCAGGGAGATTGTCAATGCTCTAGGAGGTTCAGGACGGAGCCCATCCCAGAGAAAGGAACCAGTCCCGGTTTCCTCTCCACCTCCCTCGGACTGTGATTGGAGGCCAGTCATGGCCTCTCTCTGGGCCTCAGTTTCTAGAACTTATAAAAGTAGAAAGTTGGGCCATATGATCTCTCAGGCCCTTGAATCCTTCTGGCCTTCCAGGTCCAGTGGACCCCATCCCTCCTCCATGAAGCCTTTCTGACTGTTCCAGCCCAGAGCAACATCCTTCTGCTGAACTCCCACCCTGCATTTTCCCATATAACATGGACAGTCCTGGATCATTTCCTGTTCAGTGCCATGCATCCGAGCTCTCCTTGAGAGCTCCCGGGGGCAGGGACCGGGCTTTGTATCCTCTGTACCTTTCCTGTCTCCCTCTGGCAAATCCATCTATCCCTTCAGCAGACATTAATGAGTACCCACTGTGTGCGCTGACTTCTGGGCACTAGGGATGCAGCAGTGAACCAGACAGACAAAGTATCTGTCCTCATGGAGCTTCTGTTCTCCTCTGGGGAGACAGACAGTAACCAGGTGAACACGAAAGTGAAAGGGACCATTCCAGAGTGTGTGAGTGAGGCTGTGAAGATGAGAGCAGGGAAGGGAACAGTGAGCCACGGGGCTGGGGTGGGTGACGCTTCAGGTTGGGGATCAAGGAAGGCCTCTCCAAGGAGGTGACTCCTGAGTGAAATGTGTAGAGCCTGGGGCTCTTCTGGCATCAGGTGCCCCATAGGGCCCACCAGGAGCTGGGAAGGCCCAGGGACAGCACGCTCAGGTCCCCACCCAGTGTCCTCTCCTCATCCTTCCCGTCTCCAGGTTTCATAGGGAAGGGCCTGCTGACAGGGGTCATCGCAGGAGCCGTGTTCACCTCCCCGGCTGTGGGCAGCATCCTGGCGGCCATCAGGGCAGTGGCCCAGGTGGGCACAGGTAAGCCTGGCAATGCAGGAGGGGCTGCGGCCAGGAGGGCAAGCTGGGGAGTGGCGAGGACAAACGCTGACCGGGCCCTGCTGGCCGCTCCTCGCAGTGGGGACTCTCCTCATCGTAAAGAACTACACTGGGGACCGGCTCAACTTCGGCCTGGCACGGGAGCAGGCCCGGGCTGAGGGCATCCCCGTGGAGATGGTCGTCATTGGAGACGACAGCGCCTTCACCGTGCTGAAGAAGGCAGGCAGGCGGGGGCTGTGTGGCACAGTGCTCATACACAAGGTGACGCCCCCCACCGGGACAGGGACTGGCCGGTCCCTCTCAGCCTGCTGTCTCCTGGCAGCACCTGGTACCTGGACATTTCCAGCTACTCCACCCCAGCGCTCCCTGACACACCAGGGCCCCCCCCTCCCCTCTACACCTAAGCCCAGCATATAGGCATTCTCTCAGGCCCTTCCCTTTCCCTACCCAACACCCACCCACTGCCCCGTCCTGGTGGTCCTATTCCCAGATGCCCCCATGACACACGTGCTGCTCAGAGCCCTGCCCTTCTGGTCCCAGCTTGGTTCAGCACTCACCTGCTCATGCCAGAGGGCGGCAGCCACCTCCGCACGGGCTCCCCTGCCTGCTGCCTGCCTACCTGTCAAGTCTGTTCCCACACTACTCCAGAGGTGTCTTGAACATGTGTGCCTGACCAGGCTGCTGAAACTCCTCTGGGGTTCCCAGAGTCAGCCCAGGCTCCATGGTCAGGCGCCCACCACAGTAACTTCCCACTTTCATGTCCCACCACCCCTCTCATCTTGTGCTCCATGAACACCAATCCCCTGTTCTGCCAGCTGCAGTCCACCTCTGGGGCTGTCCTGATGCTGCACCTACAGCTTCGAAAGTCCTTTCCCATCCCACCTGCTTTGGCCCAGCAAACTGCTGCTATTCCCTCACATTCCAGCTCTGCTGTTTCCCTGTCTGGGACGTCCCCCTCCCACTACCCTGAGCTGGTTAGGAGCCCCTCCTCAGTGCTCCTGTCACATCCTGTCATGAACTCTACCATTGCATTTACCACCTTGCACAAAATGTTCAGGCTATGTGTCTGCTTCCCCAGTCCCTCCCCAGTGTTCCTTCAAGGAAGGGACTGGGACTTCGTCTTTTTTTTTTTTTTTAATTTTAGCACACACTAGATGCTTGGCAAAAACTGGGTGGGTGCATTGGTGGGTGGGGGAGTGGGGAAACCACAGAGTATATGCCCTGCATGAAGAACTCCAAACTAGGAATCAGGAAACGGGCCAACTGGCTGTGTGATATTGGACAAATCATCTTCCCTCTGGGGCCCACTTCTTCATGTGTAAAGTCCCTTCTGGCTCCAGCAGACTGGGATTCTTGAAGATTCTTGGTAGGTGCATTGTGAATGCAGGGGTGCACCCTTCTGCCCTAAACACGATGGGCCAGGTTGACGTGGCAGTACTGAGAGTCCCCGTGCCCAACTAGGAACCCAGCTGCAGCCTTTCTTCTACTCAAGTGCTGCAGTCACTCCTCACCCCTTGGGGGCTTATCTCTGTGTGGGTGCAGGTGGCAGGTGCCCTGGCTGAGGCAGCTGTGGGGCTGGAGGAAATCACAGAGCGGGTGAGCAAGGTCGCCAAGGCCATGGGTGAGTGGCAGCACAGGGATTGGGAAGGGGGCGGGAGGAGGCTAAGGCTTACCCTGGCAGATGCTTGGGAGGGGGGAGGCTTGCCAGGTTAGTCCCCAGGGATGGGGGGGGGGCAGGGCTCCCTGAGGGGGTTTCTGGGGGCTGGTAGCCTTGAGTCCCAGCTGGGCTTCTCTTTCTTCTGAGACAGAGTGGCCACCTGTCTCAGGGAAGAGGCTGCTGGGGGGCAAGGCTTCCAGTGGCTGCTGCCCTGCCCAGTGCCTGTGCCTGGGCTGATGCCAAGAGCTGAGCAGTCATCCCCTTCATACTGCGTTTCTCGTAGGGACCCTCGGAGTGAGCTTGTCCTCTTGCAGTGTCCCTGGTTCCAGACCGACCTTTGAACTTGCAGCTGATGAGGTAGAGCTTGGCCTGGGTAAGCTTGTGGCCACCCCTTCCCAGCCATGCCTGCTCCCTGGGTACTACCCACATCTTATGCCCTGGGAGCCATCTGCCTGGCCCTCCCAGCTTACCTGGAGCTGTCACCTAGATGGTCTTGGTGGTTTTAAATGGCCCAACCTGCCCATTTCTACCTGCTTTGCCATCTACACCCCAGGCTCCAGCCACAGAGTGTCATGTACTGCCCATTCCCAGGTCCTCTGACAAAATGCAGCCCTTCTTTCAAAGGCCACTCAGAAGCCACCCCAGCTGCAAAGCTTTCCCTCATCCTCCCTGTGCTTCCAAAGTGACGGGCAGAGGCATCATGTGGCCTCCCAGTGGCTGCCTCTAGTTAAGCTACTTAAGCAGTTAAAAGTTAAGTTCCTGGCTATGTCCACCACCAAGCCCTAGCTCCTGAGAGCAGAGACTGTATTTTTCATTCTGCCGTTCACACCACTCCCCGTGTACACAGCACCTAGCCTAGCACTGAGCACTTAGGAAATCCTTGGTAACAAAAAAGATGAGCGAATCTCCAGGCCTGAGCGGGTCAGGAGTGACTGCGTCTATCCACAGGGATCCACGGGGAAGCTGGTGTGCGCCGGATAAAGGTAGGTAGACTCCCTGGCCCAGGGTGGGTGGATGGGTGGGAGGTGGGTAGGTAGATAAGTGGCTGGGTAGGTAGAAGGGTGGATGGGTGGATGGATGGATGGATGGGTGGATGGATGGATAAGTGACTGGATGAGTGAGTGGATGGTTGGGTGAGTGGGTTGGTAGGTATGTGAATAGGTGGATGGGTGGATGCATGGATGCATGGATGGCGTGAGTGAAAGAGTGGCCAAGGCCCAGATGCAGCTCACTCCTGGCTCCCTCTGGCAGATGGCAACCGCTGATGAGATTGTGACACTGATGCTTGACCACATGACCAACTCCTCCCACGTGTCCCATGTGCCTGTGCAGGCTGGTGAGAAGCTGTCATGCCTTCTATCTCACAGCCCTTCCTCCCACCTGAGTAGGGGAGCCCAGAGAATCTCACCGGGTGTCATATCTGCCCACAGGCTCCTCAGTGGTGCTGATGGTCAACAACCTGGGTGGCCTGTCATTCCTGGAACTGGGCATCATCGCCGATGCTGCTGTCCGCTCTCTGGGTGAGCCCCACCCTGGAAAGGGACCTCCCAACCCCTGGAGCTTCCTCCCCCAGCCCTTCGAAGCTGGACATAAGAAAAGCAGCTGAGGGGTTTGTGAGGGCCCAGACCATGGGCTGTGCAGTCAGACAAGCCCAAGTTTAGGTCATCATTCTGCCACCTAATTACTGTGAGCCTTGCACCTGTTCTTTGGGTAAAGCTAATAGTACCTGCCTCATAGGATTGCTTGTGGGATTAAATGAGATTAACTACATAACACACTTATCGTAGAGCCTGGCACCTGCAAAAGTTCAGTAAGTGAGACCTATAATTACCCATTTGCCCCTACAGAAAGGACGTCTCCAGGAAACATGATAATTTAGGGCATTGTGGAGGAATGCCATGCACAGATCAGGGCCTGGCTTCCAAAGTCCTTGTTTCTCTCTTACCCTGTTTCTTTCTCTGATCCGGGGGGGTGGGGGCATTGAGGACTACCCTTCCTACCTTCCATCACACTGTTTATGCTTTGGTGTTGCAGAGAGCCGCGGGGTAAAGATTGCCCGTGCCCTTGTGGGCACCTTCATGTCAGCCCTGGAGATGCCTGGCCTTTCTCTCACCCTTCTGCTGGTGGACGAGCCCCTCCTGAAACTGATAGGTGAGACCTGGCACCTGAGGTCATTCAAACCAGGGGGACCTTATCAGGCTGACCATGGCAGTCAGGCCCCCATGGAGAGACCCTTTCTGACTTCTCCAGCTCTCACATGACTGGGAGAATCAGTATTAGGCACCTCCCTAGGGACACCCCACACACACATATACCATCCCTCACATACAGGAGGTACTCAGGACTTGCTTTTTGAGAGGGAGGGAGCTAGCCACCAGGTGGGGAATCTAGGCCCCATTTGATCCCTGACCTGCTGACCTGTGTCTAAGAGAGTCATCCTGCTGTCACTAGATGCTGAAACCACCGCATCAGCCTGGCCTAACGTGCCCAAGGTCTCCGTGACTGGGCGGAAGCGGAGCCGGGCAGCCCCCACCGAGCCCCTGGAGGCCCGTGATTCTCCTGCTGCAGGAGGTACCAAGCTCTGCTGTGGGGGCGGGTGGCCCTGGGCACGGGCTTGAGCCCTAGAGGGTGCAGGGTGTGCAGGGGCCCCGGCACCCATACCTCCCATCCCTTGAAGTTCGGTTGTGAGAAGGGCCCGGCTTACTCCCCACTGTCCTCCCTCTGCAGGCCTAGCCTTGAAGCGTGTGACGCTTGTTCTGGAACAGGTGTGTGCCAGCCTCCTGAGCCTGGAAGGGCACCTGAACGCTCTGGACCGCGCTGCCGGTGACGGCGACTGTGGTACCACCCATAGCCGTGCTGCCAGAGGTGAGTGCTGGGCCCCCAGGGGTCAGGCAAGGGGCTGATGGCACTTTGGGTCTGGATTCAGGCACTTCGTGAACCAGTGCTGACTGGGTTGCCGGGTTTTATTTTGCCAAGCACAGTCATTCACAAAACCCAGCCCCCTTCTACCTGTTTCTGTAGAGAAAAGGCCTTCTAACACTACAAATGTGGGAAGATTGTTATTGCAGAACAAAATGCAATATTCTGCAGTGAATACTAACTTTCTATTCAAGGGGAACTCATTCCGTTGTCCTTATTTCTCTCGGCTTACCTGGGCTAGCAAACGGCTCTTAATTGCCCAGCATCATTCGGTGAAGAACAATGTACCTAGTGCCTCCCACGGGCCAGGCACTGTTCCCGGCTCTGGACACAACAGTGAGCAGAGCAGATAAAAATCACTGCCCTCATGGTGTGTTCTGGTGGAGAGCAAACAATAAGCATCAGTAAAGGACAGGATGGCAGTGCAAAGTGCTGCAGAGAACAATGAAGTAGGGAAGCAAGATATGGAATGCCGGGAGGCCTGTGTCCTGGCAGGCCTCACGTGCTGGGTGACTGCCCAGGGCTCCAGGCCACACTAGATATAGAAAGGGAACCTGGGAATCTTCCTGTGTGTGTTCCCTCCGCCTCGTCCAGGGCCCTTCCTGCTGCCTGGTGGTGGGGCCTGGGTACTTGTTGGGATTCAGGCAGATGGGAGGGAGGGTCTCTGAATTCCTTGCCACCCCTCTGCCTACAGCAATTCAAGAGTGGCTGAAGGAGGGTCCACCCCCTGCCAGCCCTGCCCAGCTTCTCTCCACATTGTCCCTCCTGCTACTGGAGAAGATGGGAGGCTCCTCGGGGGCAGTAAGTGCTGGCAGCCCCCAGGGGTCCCGGGTGGGCTGAGGCCCAGGCCAGCCCCGAGTGCTTAGCATGCTGATCCTCCCCAGCTTTATGGCCTGTTCCTGACTGCAGCGGCCCAGCCACTCAAGACCAAGACTGACCTCTCAGCCTGGTCTGCTGCCATGGATGCCGGCCTGGAGGCCATGCAGAAGTGAGCCAGAGCCCCTAGGCCAGGGCTGGGCTGGGGGAGGCGGCTGACATCACCTGTTCCCAACCAGGCCCTGTCCCTACCCCCAAACTGATTCCCTACAGTGAGCCTCGTTTGTTCTCCTTCCCTGCCAGGTATGGAAAGGCTGCCCCAGGGGACAGGACTATGGTGTGTACCCAGCCCCGCCCCGCCCCCTTTGATTGCAGAAGCCCTGAAGGCCACCCTCAGTGGCAGGGCCTGTGCTCAGCCCCCTCTCCCTCACCTTGTCCAGCTGGATTCCCTGTGGGCAGCAGGACAGGAGCTCCAAGCATGGAAGAGCCCAGGCGCAGATCTGTTCCAAATCCTGACCAAAGCAGTCAAGGTGAGTGAGGCCAGCCCTGCCCCCCAGACAGGCTTGGAGCAAGTTAATAACCTTCCTATGCCTCCGCTTCCTCCTCTAGAAATGGAGATGACCACCTATCCCAGAGGGTGTTGTGAGACCAAAGGGCCCAGCATGGTCTGGGACATAGCAGGTCCTCAGTAGGTGGTGGCCCCTTGCCTGCTAGAGGCAGGTGGGAGGTGACCCCTCTACCTGGTGATAGTACAGAGGGAGCTGGCAGAGCTGGGACAGGAGAGTCTAGACTCCATGGCAGGAAGGAGACCTGGTGGCTCGTCCTTAAACCTCCCCAACCCTGTCAGGGTGCAGAAGCCGCGGCCCAGGCCACCAAGAACATGGAAGCTGGAGCCGGAAGAGCCAGTTACATCGGTTCTGCGCGGCTGGATCAGCCAGACCCCGGGGCAGTGGCAGCCGCAGCCATTCTCCGCGCCATCCTGGAGGCCTTGCAGAGCCAGGGCATGTGAAGGCCTCCCTGGGCCCCTCGCTGTGGTGCAGAGGCGGCCACTGTCACTTCTGCCTTCCAGCCACCACCCTCCCTTGCCCCTCTCCCCTCAGCCTGTCCTGAGTTCAGCAGGGAGGCCCCTGCCAGGCTGCAGGACTATTCCACTGGTGAGACGCAGGCCCAGAGTGGGTCCTGTCCCTCTTCAACACTGCCCTTTCCCTCAGGGAGGGAAAGGGAGGGTGAGGTCCCAGGTCACCCCACTCTGCCCCCCGCCAACTCTGGGCTTCAGTGGTGAGACAGTTCAGCCTTTAACTGTCAATGCTAATTTGGTTTTAAGACTCCCTGTGAAAGGCCCATGCGGAAAAGCAAGCTATAATAAACCATGCTGAAGCAACAGAGCAACTGCTTCCTCTGAGGGACCTTTTTGCAAGTGTGTGCACAAGTGGCCCCACCACTGCCCCCGGGACAGACCTTGGCCCCTGGCTGAAATGATCATGACCCATCTACCACCTGTGCAGCTGGGTGGGCTCCACTGGGACCCCCATTCCGTCCTTCTGATGAATACAGCACACCTGATGGGTGGGGTGTGCTTTACTCAGCACTAACCTAACAGAAGCCACAGGTTCTTCAGGAATCCGATGGGCAAGTGGGACACCAGGAGGAAAAGAAACCACCATATTGTAAGGCTCAGCGGCAGAAGAGAAACGACCCAGGCCGGCGCCAGGTGGCTCTAGAGTGATCCTGATGGCCCTGCTGAGCCTGGTGGGTGGTGAACAGGACAGCACTCACCTGGCCCACACTTGGTACAGGCAGCAGTACACACTGTGGACTCACACAGCCACGACTTTGAATCCTGGTTCTGCTTCAAAGCAGCTTCATAACCTTGGGCCCATTATTAATATTTAGCCTCTTGGAATCTGTAAAATCAGAATGGTCCCCATCTTATGGGGATGTGGAAAAGGATTCAAAAGAACTGACGGTGAAGCTCCCAACACAGTCAGAGGGTCACACACTGGGAGGTCCTATTATCACTGGTCTGCATCCAGCTCCTTCCCTGTCTGCTCCACCACCTGGTGGCATCTATAGCTGGCCCCTGTTACTTACTTTGCCCAAACTTGGTTACAGGCTCCCTCAATCCCTGGCTTCTCTGCCCAGGGTCCCTGCCTATCAGCCACACCATGGGTCCCCCACCACAGGCGCAGTTATCAGTGTGCCCAGATGCACACACCCCACAGCTATAAAGGAGATTATGGCATCAGACATGTGGCCTGTGAGCCCCAATTCTGCCATTTCCTGGCTGGGTTACCTCAGACAAGTCACTTTCACTTTTGTGTTCCAGATTATAAAATAGAAAACATTTCCTTCCTCATGAGATAGCCAAGTGCTGAAAAGCCTTTAAGGACATACACACATATCAGAGTCAGACTCCAGGAAGACAAATATGTGGATCTTTGGTGCCTTCTATTTTGTCTCTCCCCAGCTCTCAGGGTCAGAACTGTCTGAGGCTGCTTACAAGTTGCCCAGAGCTCATTCAACCATAGTGTCATTTCAGCAGAGAGAGCTTCGATTCTTAAAAACATGTTTAATGAAAATGCTTCAAAACCTGGTGAAATGTATACCCATGTGGAAAGGGGGCTGGTCATGTGACCAAGGTGCCCAGCACTCATCCCAATGGCACCAGACGCTTCGGTCACTAGGGAGGCTGTCACACCTGGCATCTGGCCGTGTGGAGTTGGGGTCGCCAATTGGCTTCACTGCCACTGACCAGGGAGTGAGCGCACGGTGGACCCCAGGCGTCATGCTGCTTGTCATGTAGACACGGCAGTGTGGCACCAGGACCCAGCAGGGTTCATTTGGGTACACAGGAAAAGCCACAGTGCCAGCATGTAGCATAGAAGCCAGATTCCTCCTTCCCACAGGTTTCTCCCCAGAGAAGAGCTACAGTTCGCAAGGGACACGCTCAGAGGTGGCTGGGGCTCGGCAAGGGACACCCTCAGAGGTGGCTGTGGCTCCTCGGCTCTGCTGGGCACAGTACACCACAGCTTTCGCACATGTTGTGTGGGCTGAAGTGTGCAAGTTAGCGGGGCGAGGGCCCTGCCAAGACAGCAAGGCTGACTGAACCTGCCTGGGACAGGCAGGGAAGCCCTACGCTGGTGAGGGAAAGAAGGAGAGTCTGAGGTACCCCTGCTACTCATCCCTGATGGGACAGTTGGGGACAGGTTGTCTGTACTTGGGAGAGTGGGTTACAGTTTGTAGGGCTTCCCAACAGTGACAGGCATACAAGTCACAGGGACAGGCTGGGATCCAGGCACCAGCTATAGCAGCAGCTAGAAGAGGTGGAGCCACACGGTCACCGTGGAGGCAGGCACATTATACGGTGACATGAAACAGAACAGCAAAGAGCAGTCAGCAGTGCCTGGGCTCCTCCCCTGCAGAAGCAGCCCTACAACCATTCTCCCCGTCTCTTCCCATCACCTCCTGATGTTCCTGCCCAGCCTCACGTCCAGGTGGACCAGAAGGAGGTCACAGCAGAAGCAGCCGGCCCCATGATGGGCCCCTAAATGAAATGCACGCCTTCATGGGGAAAGCTGACAGATGTCATCTCCCTTACTTTACATTACAGATTGCACTTGAGTCCCGGCTCATCTGAGCTGTTGGAATTTCCTACCACGTTCTGAGGAGTCTGAAGGGGAAATCAGTTTGACCTCAGACAGGGAGCAGGAATGGTGTGAACAGCCAGGGCAAGGAGGCCTGTGTAAATGGGGAATCTCAGAGGTCAATGCCAAGAAGGGGTGCAGAAACCAAAGCCCCCAAGAAAAGCGGTGGGCAGCAAGTTGGTGGAGAGTAGGCCCAACATGGAGGGAAGGAGAGGTTTGGGCCCAGAGCCCGAAGCAAGTCTGTGGCCGAAACCCGACAGGAGCCCCAGGGAGATCAGAGCTTCTGAGGAGAGTCCAGACCATGCTGCCAACTGCTCCTGGGAGCCCCTTCCTGCTTCACTCCCTTTCATGCATCAGGGGCTGGAAAGACAGGCAGATGCACAGATTAATGACATACCATCAAAATGGCCCCTGACCCACAGGAGTCACACCAGGTATGAGCTGTTCACACAGACCCCCACCTGCAAAGGCTCTGAGGCTTTCAGGGAAGCCCCAAAGCCCCTCAGCCTGATGCACACCCTATCTCACCCCATCTTTCAGGTGCCTGACTGGCCACAAACAGGCAAAACCTGCTCCAAGCACCGCATTTGCCCCCGAGCACCTGCTAGACAAGCTCCCATCCCACTAGACCAGCCCCAAAGCTAAAAAAGTAGAAATTATGACACTACCCATCATGCCCAAGTCCTTTTATGGGGAAAATAAGGCCACACTTACCCCTCATGAAACCACAGAAATTTGGGGAAGGGAGGCCCCCTCTCCTCTGCCAGTGGACAGGCCTGTGGTAGCCCCTTAATCTTGAACAACTGCATCTGCTATGATGGCTGGATGTGCTCCCAGCAGCTAACCTAACCCCACCTTCCAGCCACTTGGTTTTCCACCAGGTTACTGGGTTGGTCTTTCCTGGGTGACCTGTCCCTAGACCCGGCCCTACCCCAACCTGGCATGCGAGACCAGGACCCCGTACCTGTCTTTCGGTCATGATCCCCTCTTCTGGGCGTTTCCAAGATGAAGCCTGAAGGATATAGAGTACCAGCAGCCCAAAGACCACCACCAGCATGCCAGTGCTGTTGGCAAAGACAGCCTCCCCGGGCAGGCTGGAGTACGGCTTGGTGGCGTTCTTCCTGAAGAAGAAGCAATGTGGGCCCTTGAGAGGCTCTTCTCCATTTTTGCCCCATGGGAGAATCAGTGCCACTAACAGTGTGTGAGAAGCCTGCCCAGGAGCACCCGTGACCCAGGATGCTGGTGTACTTTCTAAGTCCCAGCCACAACAAACATCAGCAGAATGCTCCTTGTCTAGGCGGGAGCTCCATGCACTGGAACTCTTTGGTACGTGGCAAGGACAATAGTACTGCTGTTGTGGCTCAATTAGAGCATTAAATTTAAGGTGCTTAGAGAAGATTCTGGTACACACAAATCCTGAGTCAATTTGATGCTGGATAAATGCCTGCTGACCAATTTGCCAATTTCAAACTAAAGAAAACCATTACCTTCCTGATCAGAAACGAGCCCAAACCCAAAGGCTCCCCTCCCCCGACTGGATTCTATGATTGCAGGGTGCATCTTTTGAAGACCCTAATCTTTCCCCTGCACCTTAGAGTTGGGACCCCATACCACTCACAAACTGAAGAAAAGCTTCTCATTAATGCCGGAAATGACAGCTGCAATGGCCAGAGAGAGGATGGAGGCTCCAAAGAAGACATGGATGGGTTTAAGGAGGCTGCGCAGCCACACTGATGCCCAGGGCAGCAAAAAGACGGAAAAGCCCAGGAACCACTGTGGACACAGGGAGGAAGTGCCTGACCATACTGTGTGCGACCAAAGGTGCCCCAGGTCATCCCACCCCACCCACACCTCTTCCCTGTCAGTGAACCCAACCCAAACCTCCCATCAGGCATTGCCCCAGCACCACACCAAGCTTCCTCCATGTGGTCTGTCTGTTTCTCTTACACAAACAACATTTCATGAAATGATTAACTACAACCCCACTCTCTTACAAATCCCGCCATCCTTGTTTATCTGCTTCCTTCCAGTCCTGGCTCGTAAAACTCCTCCCTCATACAGTGCTGACCTCAGACTATGAAAACCACTTCTAGAATTACTTCAGGTTCACAGAAGGTGGGGGCGGGAGGCAACAAAGATGATTTAGAGTCAGCATGGTACGTGCTATGACAAAGTTAGCTCAGAGTGCTCTGGGATGGCAATGGGCAGCGTGACAGCTAAGAGCAGGAACCTCCAATCTCTGGCAGCACTTTAAACTGCCCATTCTACAGGATGTGCCCTGCAAGGCCATCTCCAGGCAATGAGCAGAGGGAATATTTGGTGTTAGTGCAAGTGAAGCCCCAACGTAGCCCATGGCTGCCATCCAGCAGGGGGAACCCAAAGGTGGGTAGAGAGCACCCACCTGGCAGGCGAAGAGGAAGACAGTGGTGATGCCCAACCAGCTGTGCAGGGAGTAGAGGTTGGTGATATTGGCATGGTTGTGAAATTCAAACACGGCCACCAGCCCCAGCACGGTCAGGATGAAGGTCATCAGGTGCAGGGCTGCGTGGGTGATTTTCCAGGGCAGCTTGGGCCCCACCCAGGACTGGGGCAGGCGGTACACCAGCGACGCTGCAGGAGAGAGCGGTCCCGGGGCTCAGCCTGTCCCCCTCATGTTCAGCAGACACTGAGGGAAGTACCTTGACATGGTCCCACACAGTCTCCCAATGAGGACACTGGTATCAACGCCACAGTGTCTTCTGTTCTCACATCATTTCTGAGACAACAGTCAGCCATGAAGGGGGGAGAGGAGGGACCATGGTAAAAAGGGAGGAGCAAGATTCTTGGATCTGCCTTCTATCATGGCAATAACAAAGGTAGCTTGTATGCAGTTTTGCAGGTTAAAAAGCAATGCCACATTCATTATTCCACCTAACTGAATTCTCACCACTGAGGTGAGTTATCAAGAACACAGGCTATAAGGTTAGATAACCTAGGTCCAAATCTTGGCTCTGCCTCTTTGCTATTTGGCATCTTCTTTCTAAAATTCAGTTTCCTCATCTGTAGAACAGCAATAACGTTGAGCCTACCTCACGAGCTTTTTGTAAGAACAAAATGGAGTGATGTATCTGAAGGACACAGGGTAAGCTGTTATTATCAACATCACCATCATTCCCACTTTATAAGTGCAAAAAATGAGGCTCTCCTGGGCCCCAAGGCCCAGCTCTGAATGCATGGGGCAAAGGTGGGTCTGGCAGGAGTCAGCAGATCCCTAATGTAAGCACAAACTCTGCCATGAGAGGCATCAACCTCCTGTTCCATAGAGGTTACAGCTCACAGGCCAAATCTAGCCCCACCCCGCCCATTTCTATGAATAAAGTTTCATTGGAACACAGCCATGCTTGTATTTTCATGCTGCCTATGGCTATTCTCACAGTCCAGTGGCAGAACTGAGTAGTTGTAACATAGATGATATGGTTCCCAAAGCTTCAAATATTTACAGAAACAGTTTGCCAACTCCTGCCCCTAGCATATCCGTGAAGCTGCCCTTCTCAGATGCCCCCATTCTCACTTCCTCCAAATGACACCTGGGCCCAGAGACAGACCTACCCACCCAACCCCCATAGCCCTGAACCCAGCAATGACACAGGCCAGCCCTGGAGAGGGAGAGCTCTGTCCCACCGAGGCCTGGGCCACAGCACATGGCCCCTGCTGACCGCATACTCACCAGCACCGTAGAGCACCACCATCCCAGTCACCATGAGCACCGGGTGACAGTTGAACATGAGAATGGTGCCATCCCAGGCAAAGCCACCATGCCAGCTCTGCATCCAATAGATGGTGAAGAGGATGCACATCAAGCCCAGGAATGACAGCGCCAGGACAGACAAGTAAAACCACCTCACAGCCATTCCGATCAGGTGCTCCTAGAAGCAGCCAAAACGACATGTTCCTGCTGATCTGGATGCGCCCCGTACACCAGCTAAAGACCTTGCTCTGGGTCTGAAGGGTGGACACTTGTTGCTTCAGTGCCCCTGCCAGCAGCCTGGCACCACCCCGAGGCCTTGCCAGCTGGGCAGGCCTGATCTCTGGTTAGGGACAGTGATTGAGGCCCCCCCTCTAGCACCCGGCAGTGCACAGCCAGGCCCAGGGCTGGCCCTGGAGAGCTGCCTCCTCTGATGTGGATGGATCCCACGGCTCTGGGCCCAGAGCCCAGGGATTTGTCTCTCCTCACAGGACCGGAATTACCTCCCCACAGGAAAGAAAGGACAGTAATGAAAATCCAGGCTGGATCACACAAATGCCCCGGCCCTCGGTTCTAAGTTCGGGAGGCAAAATCACAATCAGCGAGGAGTACACACACTACTATCAGGCCAGCCAGAAGAAAGTCCTATGGGCTCCCACTTCTACAGAAAAGTTCTTCCCCAGACAGTGACTGTGAGGCTAATCCTCCCACTGGTTGAGGTAAAATCAGGCCTTCACGCCAGAGTCCCCACACTCTACACCTTGAACCGGGCAATGCCCTCAGCTGTCCCCAGGCCTGAGACTTCTGCTTTCTCTTCCTCTGGGGAAAGTCCAGCGGAGAAAAGAGGAAGCAAGACCTCCTGGTCTAGAAAGCAGGCACTTATAGTACCGCCTCACTTCAGATCACAGGCGGCAGGTTCTTAGAACTGTGGTGAAAGGCCGTACAGTGAGACTAATTTTGCCACAGGCTGATAGAAACGAAAATTAAGCTCCTAAAGCACCTTACCAGTGTTGAATTAAACGTCATCCGAAGACTCGCTGCATTTTGAGATTTCCACATGGTTTCAGGCATGGAGCATGCCCAGACTCCCAAGCAGCTGCTCTTAAAAGCAGGCAAGTGCACAGTCACAGGACTGCCCCTGCTTTCAGCTAATGTGTAGGCAACAGGGGTCCAGCTCTCAAGGCAGTCACAATATCCCATGACTCACACCAAGGTGACACCATGTCCTGCAATTGAGGTCCCTCGATCTGAACCAGCTAACAGAGAAAATAAGAGGTCCCTAAAATAGCTAAGAATTCCCAGAGATAAAGATTATTGATTCCTTACCTTTAGACCTAGTGGCAGGCTATCAGAGTGGTGGGCCAGGCTCTAATTCTTATGAAGTGAGGCACTTTGAGAAAATCACTTAACATTTGTAGGACTCAAGTCTTCTCATCTAGAAGAAAGGCATGGCAATAACAATATAATTGATTGAAAGGCAGCTATGAGCAGACACCACACTGGAACCTTATACACATGATCCCATTTATTCTTCTTGACAACCAATCCTGTGAGGAATGATCATGCCCATTTTATGGATGAGAAAACTAAGGCTCAGAAAGAGCTTTAGGACCCAGTGAGTGGGCAAGAAGATTCAAACCATTATGTTTTTTCCTTGACCACAGGTTGTCCAAAGATCAAAAATGTATGTAAGGACATTGTGAGAGCAAAGTATACTTTTTCTTAGGACTGTCACTGCATTTCATGGTAACTATGAATACTAACAAAAACCAGAAGCTCATGGCCCCCATGTCTACCCAGGCCTCTAAGTGGCCCCAATTCCATGCCATGCCAGGTGCCCACCTAACCAGAAACAGACATTGAGCTCTCAGGAGGCGATCCAAGTTGCCAATAATCTGTGAGAAAGAAAAATCTGAGGTCTGAGGGTGGGGGTGGGGGTGGGGACAAGCTTCCATGAGGCTGGAAGAAAATCATGCCACCGGCTTCCTAGAAGCTTCATAACTTAACTACTGAGCTTAGAGACTTGCTACCCAGCCTCAGAGCTGTCCTTTTGTTCCTGCAAGAGCAGAGGAAGTTTCAGGTCACCAGATGTTCAGTCACTACCCCGCACCCCCGGGGAAGTTTTATGTCAGCATGAAGGATCTCTTGGTCAGCAGGCTCCATCCACCAAACAATGTCTACTTTCAGTACCTTTTCCTTTTGGGGGGGGAGGGGGGGCTAAGTAAATATAATCCAAAAGGGACTGTATCCACCCTCCTCCCCCCAGGAAAAGGTCCTGGGTAACTGCTCTGGGACAGATTTGAGATAGACAATGGGGACTTTCTTGACAGAGAGCTGCAATCTTATACTGATCACAGTACACAAATGAGCCCTCCCTCTGCTTGAAATAGTGCAAAAACACAGAAAAGGGAAGAACGCAGTGAAAGTTATAATCCAAATGCTAAGAATGTCTTCTCATTTTCTGTAAGAGAACAGGTTGTTATGATTTCAGGACATGCTCACCACGGTGTGGTCTCCTATTCTGCCCTGGCTTTGTGGAGCCCCATTCTGAGACAGAAGTTGGCAGATTCTTCTGTGAAGGGCCAGAATGGTAAAATTTTAGGCTTTGCAGACCATATGGTCTCTGTCACAACTATGTCAGCTGTGCTAATGTAGTAGTATAAGAGCAGTCATAGACAACATCTTCACAAATGAACATAGCTGTTTTCCAAAAACACTTTATCTAGGGTTGATACCTGAGTTTCATATCATTTTCACATCACAAAATATTACCCTTTTCAATTGTTTAAAGATGTAAAGATCATTCAGATGAGCCGTATTTGTCCTGTGGGTTATAGTCTGTCAACCCTGATCTAAGGAGTCCACTCTCCAACATAACACTCTCAATTCCTTGGCAGAAAGGATTCTCCCAGGCTGCAGGGAAACAGACCAGGCCTTGGGGAGGAAACTGGTAAAGGCGTACCTCAGAGGTTTTGCAGGTTCAGTTCCAGACCACCACAGTAAAGCGAGTGGCACAGTAAAGCCAGCTGTAATTTTTGTGCTGGTGGAGGGTCTTACCTTCATTTATAAAACACTCAACAGCCATGAAGCGCAATAAAGCAAGGTGCAATGAAGGGAAGTATGCCTGTATTTCCCATTCAGCCCTAAGACTTAGGAAAAGGCTCTATTTCAAACTCTTACTACTTTTATATTTTAGAACTGCAAATAGATGAAGAAACAGAAAGTTATTTTGTTGCTCCCCAGTCCCAGATGAATGATGAGAGCTTTAGGAATCCTGAGACTTAGGACTCAAGTCCTAAACTCTTATTTTACCAATTAAAATACTGGGGCTCAAAGAAAGACTGTGACTTGGCCGAGGTAAGTGGCGCAGCTGGTAAAGGAATGCAGGTTCACTCGCCCTCAGCTCCAAGGACTCCTCACTTCCAAGCATAGCTTCTGTAAGTCAGGACTCAAGAGGAGTGAGGGGTCCTAAGTTCCAGCCTGAAGGTAGGTAACCAAAGCCCTCTTTAGCACCAGCGTGATTACAGACCCACCCTTCGGACCCCGCGCTCTGGTCTGGCTCAGGTGTCCGGACAACCGTTCCAGGACCGGCAGGACGGATCCCTGACACCTTGGGTGAAAATTAAGGTGAGGGGCTCCGCCTGCTGACTGCGACTTCTGAAGAGCGTTCGTGCCTTTACAATCACCGCGGCTGGGAGGAACGGCACCGAGGACGGTGTGCATTTCCTAAGAGAGAAAACTGAGGCTGGGCGAGGAGGTCGCGACAGTGCGACGCGAGGTAGCAGCAGAGCCAGCACTCGAACCCAGGTCCTTGAACTCCCAGCCCTGGCTCTTCTTTCTCACCCCCGAACAGCGAAATGCAGTGGGGTTTGGGGTCTCCAAGACCCGCCTCTCGCCACCCGGCGCGCGCTGCCGCTCCCGAGGTCTCTTTGGGGTTGGAGTCGAACACGTACCTACCACCGCCGCCCTAGAATGCACAGATAGGAGAGGGACCGGCGCGCGCCCTTTTATAGGCTCGCAACACTTCCGGTCGCGCGCGCGCGGGGCCGCCTGGGAAATGCAGTCCGGAGCCGCTGGGGCTCCTGCCCCCAGGGTGCCAAGCGGCGAGCCTCAGCGCCACTTCCACTGCGGGCGGTTTTCCCCGCAGCCCGGGGTTCTAGGGACCAGCAATGCCGTCATGAGTCGGCCCTGTCCCTCACTCCCCATCCTGTGGAAGCGGGACTATTCGGGCTGGCCCTCGGCAAGGCCCCTCGCGGCCCGAGCGGGAGGACTTGGGTCAGTGGCTGTGAGGGCGAGAAGCGGGGCGCGGCGATGCTGGCGGGCCGGGGGGGGGGGGGGGCAAACAGCGGGGACTAAGCGCGGAGGACGAGCGGGTGGCCCGGCACAGCGGAGCCCGCCTCCACGCCCTACTTCCGGAGTTTAAAACCGGTTTCCGGAAGCCCGGGCGGGGGTCCCCATGACAACCGACGTTGGGGCTTGGAGGTGAGAGTGCTTGACGAGGAGCGGGCACTGCGTCCAGAAGTCGGGGTGTCCGTTGCCATTGCTTTGGTTCTGGTTTCTTGCCAGGGCAGCCCCGTTTTAAAGTGAAGACTGGGAAGGGCGAGGAACAAAGCTGCGCTGGAGACGAAGGGAACGCGGCAGACAGCGGTGGACAAACGGCCGGCCGCTGCCCTGCACTCGGGGATGCTGGTCTTTCCCGTGGAGATGGCGGTGGGTAGTGCTATGTAACGGACTCTCACAGCAGCCCTCTGGTGGCCTGTGAAGTCTAAGAGCACGGGCTTGGGTGTCATGCCGAGTTGTGAATCTTGGCTCAGCTCACCTGCGACCTCGAGGAAAGACTTGAACTCTGGACCCTGTGCCCTTGCCTGTAGAATGGGGATAATTCTTTCCTACCTTGCGGAGTCGTTGTGAGGATTAGAGGAAGTTGTCACGGTGCTGGTACATAGGCGATAGCTATCAGTATTAGTTGATGAATGAGAAACCACGTTCGTACATGCACCCACGTGCGACTTCACCAGATGAGGTTGGCAAGGTTTCTTCTAGAGCCTCTGTGCAACACGGGAATTACGTGTTATTTAATAGCAGCTACCTCTCACTAGGGTGTAGGATTAGACAGAAAGTAATAAATACGAAAAGAATTTAATTGTAAAACATTTTACAGATGTTAATCTCAATGTCCAACACTTCACAGCATTTTAGAATTTGTTTATAAATTTAATTCAGCTGGGGTGGGGGGGGGTGTCACAGGACACCCCAGAGCAACTTCTGAGACTTATATGAAAATAAGGGCCAAACTCCCCATACCTTGTGCTACTGTATTGCTACCATAATCTTAAATGTAAAGTTTTGCAGGAGAGCACTATTTCCTCAGCTTTTTCTGCCTACATCACTTCCCACTTCTATGCCCACATTTTTTCCCACCTAGTAACATACCAGCCTATCAGTTATATAAAAGGCAGCTTTAGGGGAAGCCGGGATGGCTCAGTGGGTTAAGCGCTCACTTTGCAGTCCCGGGGACCAGGGATCGAATCCCGGCCCCGGCCCGTGCGGAACCATGTGCTGAGCTGGGAGCTCCCCCAGTTCAGTTCTCTCTCTGTCTCTGTCTCTGTATCTCTCTTTCTCTGTCAAAAAGCAATAAAAATAAAATAAATATTAAAAGGCAGCTTTGTGCAATAGTTAAGAGCACAGACCCCTGACCCAGACTGCCTGGATCTGAATTCCAGTTCTCCCACAAGGTCAATAATTTGACCTTGGACAAATTATATCACCTCTCTGGACCCCAACTGTCCCATCTGTATAATGGAAAAAGTAATAATAGTATATCTTCTACCTCATGGGGTTATTGCGAGATATAAATAATGTCAGTGTTTAGAATAGTCCCTGGCACATTGTAAGTGATATATAAAGGTTTGCTGCTGCAATTAGTATTAGAATTAGAATTATTACTGTCTCATCGGATAGTCATTCTTTGTAGTACCCCCTAGGTTCCTTTGGACTCAAAAGTAGTTAGAAAGAGCTCTGTTTAAAAGGTTCCAGGCATGGAGAAAGGTTTGAGGGTGAGGGTCATGGGGTTTTTTATTGTTGGCTTTGTTCACTGATGTATCCCCATCACCTAGAATGGTGCCTGGCACAGAGTAGGTACTCAGTAAATTACTATATTTCTAACCACCTCTTGTTTTGCCTCAACAGGCTCTTGTAGAGCAAAGGAAACGGCTCTGAGTTTGAGGGACTAGACACTTCTCCCTCAGTGCTGGGGAGAGAGCCAGGAGCTGCTTTCTGGGGAACTGTGGAATGTGCCCTTGGGGTCCCAAGAGAGCAAAAGGAAGATGCTCCAGACCAGTAACTATACCCTGGTGCTGTCCCTGCAGTTCCTGCTGCTGTCCTATGACCTCTTTGTCAATTCCTTCTCAGAGCTATTCCGAATGGCTCCCGTCATCCAGCTGGTGCTCTTCATGTGAGTTCAGTGGGTGGGCTGGACAGCTGAACCCACGCAGTTTGAAGGCCCTGACAATCATGAGTTAGAATTTCAGTTATTAATAGAGAAATATCAGAGAGAAAAATGTCACATTGTCTTGGGTACTCTATGGAGAATGGACACGTCCCAAGTCCAGGTTTTATATACTTCTGATAAGGGTTTGGGATACAGGGAGCAGTTCACATAGAAAATGAGGGTCTAGTTGCTGACCCAGTCACTCTCTATCTGCAAGTAGAACTGTTGTCATACACTGCCATGAAAGAAGACTACACAATGGCAGTTTAAAGAGGTTGTGATCACTTTAATAATATACGAATTCCATAAAATGGACGCTGTTGGTTTGTGTCCTTCACAATGACTTGTAGATTTCATGAGGCGTGTTACAAACAGAAAACCACAGTGTTAGACATGGTTTTCCCTCATTCACCAAATGTTCACTGGCCTGCCAGACTGTGCCCTAGTTGCCGTGGTAAGTCTGATGAGTTCCTGCTCTCGTGGCGTTTCCATTCTAGTGGAGGGAGATAATGCATACGTTGTTTTTTTTAAGATAATTTCAAGTAGTAATAAATACCATTCAATGTATATAAGGTAGCTGGGGTGGCAGGGAGGGTTACTTTAGGTAGTTCAGAAGTCTGTCTGAAAAGGGGACAATTAAACAGACTTGAATGGCACTAAGGCATCAGTCATGCAAAGATTAGGGGAAGTGCAGTGTTGTCTTTTTAGATGAAAATGTCTGATGGGACCAGGTTATGCTACAGATGGGGCTGGCATTTTCTGGACACAGGGAAGAAGTTAGCTTCTCCTCACAGATTCCAGATTTGTTGAGTTAACCTTGCAGAGGTTGTGGCTGATCTGAGAGCTACAAACAAACTCTTAAATTGTTACATATTTGTTTTTTTGTTTGTTTTTTGGGTTTGTGTTTTTTTAAAGATTAAGCAGAAGTTTATTGGAAAGGAGGAAAGCTCTTGAGAGGGGACACCCGAAAGTGGAATGCCCTCATATTTGTTTAATAACTTATAGTAAATCAAAATAAATTTAAAAAATTATCTATTATGTTTGCAGTGTTTTAAATTATTTTTGCATTTCAGCACATACTAGTAGTGAATGTATCTCTTGGATACATATGACCTCTGCAGGATTAAGAGTGACAGAGTAAGAAAGTCTTGTCTGTGGACCACAACTGATGGGGCCAGTGGCTGGTTTTAGCTTTGTGCCATTCGGGGCCCAAAGTCCATGCCATCTCTTGGGGTTTCAGAGGACTGCCTCATAAGGAAGGACAGACCTCGTAGTGTCCCTTAGGACTTAGGGCCAGCTCTTGGGTCCTTACACAGGCCTCCATTTGGTTGTACTTTGTTTTCTGTGTCTGCAGCATCCAGGATATTGCAGTCCTCTTCAACATCATCATCATTTTCCTCATGTTCTTCAACACCTTCATCTTCCAGGCTGGCCTGGTCAACCTCCTATTCCATAAGTTCAAAGGGACGATCATCCTGACCGCTGTGTACTTGGCCCTCAGCATCTCCCTTCACGTGTGGGTCATGGTAAGAGTGGAGCTCTGAATTTCTGAATTCTTAAAGGGCTGGGAATGTCTTTTCTCTGGGACCCCAGCATCATTCTTTTATCTCACAGACTCCTTGATGAGAAAAGGTGAAACAAATGTGGTCTGGTCTGGAGCTAGGCAGGTGTATAGGAGTTTCATAAGGCACTTTGCCCAACCTCATGTGCTGAAGAATAGCCTTATCCAAGAGTTGAGGAGCACTTCTGAAACATGCAATTCACCTTTGCCCCAAACAAGTCTGCCAGAACTAAAACAGGAAGTCAAATCTGTTTCATCGTTAGCTGTTTGGGCAGGTGGGTACTGATACAGGGTACTAAGGCATTAGTGTCCCAGGGGAAACAGCCAAGTAAGCATGCTGCTTGCCTCTTAGTGCTTCATGCCCTCTGCTGTGACCCATCACTTACACGGAGAACCAACCTCCAAGATGCCTCCCTTTGGTTCTAAGATAGGCCTCAGAGCAGATCCAGTTTTCATGTTTCAGATTCCTTTTGCTTCACAAATTCTCCCCTCTCTTTGGGTATCTCGGGTGTTTCTTAAGTACTCATTTTGATGGAACACATCGAAACCTCAGGGTTCTCTAGTCACTTATAGACTGAAGCCACCTTCTCATATGAACCTTCTGTTGGGTTGCCCTTGTGATTCCACAGAGAAAAGCAGAGTTCTCAGGAAAGAAGCAGAGCAGGGCCGAAGTCTCAAGGTGCTTCCTGAAGAGGGTTGTCTCTGCTCTGGTTCTCGGAGCCAAAATAGGTCCTGGCTTTGTGTTTTAAAGCCGTTAATCTGATGAAACCCTGAGCCTTTATCTGACAGGAGCTGAGCCTGAGATTTTCAAGGCAAGATGGTGACCATGCTGAACTCCTAAGAGGATGTGTATCGTTTCTTCTTGGCCAAGGCAATGGAGTGAAAGGGAATAAATAGTTTAGTTCAGACTTCCTTCCTCAGGGTTAAAAGGATATTCTATTTGCAGCGAAAGGATCTTGAGACACCTTTGAGAAACTCAACTTAGGGCTGTGGAAAGAAAGGGTGAGATTCACCTGATTTTAAACCGGGGCATCTGCACTGTGAACCAAGTTGGAGATGTTAGGGTCTCATCTGGCTATTAACTATGTAGATAACTGTCTACTCATGTTTCCTTCAGAACTTACGCTGGAACGACTCTAACCGCTTTGTCTGGACAGATGGACTTCAAACACTATTTGTATTCCAGAGGCTAGGTAAGAACCAGAGCAATCTCAGGCCTCACTTTGGTGCCTCCAATGGCAGCTCTGGTAGTGAAGGCCTTGATCCCAGCTTGTACCGGTAGGCATGAGATGGGTGGATCAGCCACACCAAGGACAGGAGAGATGACTGCCCTCTGCATGTTGGGAGTCACTAGGAAATCCTGAAGCAGGGCCCCCCAGCCTCCTGAGCTTGTGTTCTTACCTGAAACAAGTACGCAGGGAATCCCTGAGACTTCTCTGCTTGTTATCCACAGCGGCAGTTTTCTACTGTTACTTGTACAAACGGACAGCGGTGAGGCTGGGCGATCCTCGCTACTACCAGGACTCTTTATGGCTACGCAAGGAGTTTGTGCAAGTCCGACGGTGACGGCTGCTTGTCACACTGATGGATGCCTTTTCTTCCTGACTGAGGCCACATTTGCGGCTCTGCAGAGGGGGTGGATGGCCCTAGGCAAAGGAAGCAGCTTGGCCTTCCTAGGTTCCACTGTGTTTAGCAGCCAAGAAGGAAGATCCTCCCTGCTGCCAATGGATGAGCTCCCCAGTACAGAGTCCAGAACGTACACAGTCCCTTTCTGGCCTCCTACAGCAGTTCTGTCCCCTGTTCCTCACAGGGGCTCTGTGGCTTTCCCCTGGGGAAGTCCCACTTAGCCTGGTACAGGAGGAGCTCCCAGCACCCGCCTCCTTTGTAATACACACGGATGAGGGAACAGTGCAAAGGGGGACAGTTCTGTGCTCCTGAGTTATCATCACACCTGGGATGTTTAGATTTTATACCCAAGGTACTTTTTAAAAAAATATTTTGTAAATAGGAAATAAATTGAATTCTTTTTCCATACATCGTGGAGTCTGTCTGTCCAGCTAGCTCTGTCCATGGTTAAGAGGCATGCCAAGTCCTCACCTTAGCATCTCCTTGATCCAGTGGGCAGACCGAGCCACAGCAGAAATGCAGATATTTACTGAGTCCTGGCATGGATCCTAAATTGTAATCTGATGTGTCACCCTGAACCCTGGGGTTCCAGACTTCTGCAAAAGCCCTGAACTGCCCCCGTCAGAGCCCTGAACTGTCCTCAGAAGAGTAAAAAAGTTCCTTAGCCAGTTTTGGCAAAAGAAATGTTTTAAATTCACATGCCATCGTATAAGTTTCCTGTTGCCAGCATAACCTGAATCAAAGCCCCACCAGACTTAGTGGCATATAACAATAAACAGTTACGTGGCTCTTGAGTCTTTGGGTTCAGGTGATCTGGCTGGGTTTGGGTGACGTCTGCCGGGCCTGCTCATGTGTCTGTGGTCAGCTGTGGGTCAGCCAGGCAGCTGTGATGATCTTGGGATCCTTGGCTCTCGGCTAACCTAGGCTGACCTCAGCTGGGATGACTGGGCTGCTCAGCCCTGGTTCATATGACCCATCCATGACTAGCCTGGGTCTGTTCACATGACAGTGACCAAGAAGCAGGAGAGCAAGCACCAGGGTATAATCCCATTTCAAGCCTCTGCTTGTATCGATCAAAGCAGGTAAAAAATATTCTGAAAAAAATCTGTTACATTGTTGCTGACGTGTATTATGTAGTTTGGCCTAAAATGGTTGTCTGTACTGAAGGTGTACAAACATTTTTTGTCATTATTTTCTAAACAGTACAGTATAACAACTATTTACATAACATTTACACTGTATTAGGTATTATAAGTAATCTAGAGGGGAAGCCAGGATGGCTCAGTGGGTTAAGTGCTCACTTTGCAGCCCTGGGGACTACAAAAAGCCCTGGGGATTGAATCCCGAGCCTGGCCCATGTGGACCCATGTGCTGAACTGGGGAGTTCCCCCAGTTCGGTTCTCACAGGGGTGAGACCCCGGCCCAGTTCCTGCCCTGTGCAGCCCCGCGCCCACCTGTGGAATGAAACTGTGGAAAAACCAATGATGTGCAACTATGGAGACTGTTCTGGGCCCTCCCCCTTCTCTCTGTCTCTGCCTCTGTATCTCTCTCTCTCTGTCAAAAACAATAAAAATAAATCTTAAAAAAATAAAATAAATAAGTAATCTAGAGATGATTTAAAGTAGGTACAGGGGAGGATGTGTGTAAATTATATGCAAATATTATGCTACTTTATATAATATAATCCCCAGCGATACTGAGGGACAACTCTATATATTTTATACACAGTTGTGATTATGGGAGAATATACCATAAAATAATTTGCTTTTTTTTTTTCACTTAGCATTTTCAAGATATAATGTAAATTGATTTCTTGGGGAGCATCCACTCTCTAAGCTCAGAGGAAGGAAACACTTGAACAGTGATTAGAGATGCAGTAGGATGGAGTTGCTCCTGGTTGACCAATGCTCTGGTCAGGAACTAGAAAAACAAGATAAAAGCTAAATATCATCTGTTCACTCAGAGAATTGCTAAAATTGCAGGTTGCAGGGCCTACAATTCTGAAGTCAGGAGAATCCTAACAAGGTGACTTGACCATTTGCAGCAGATTTTTCGTGGGGGCATTTATTGAGTCTAGGCTTGAGCAAGAGGCTAAGAATCCAAGCATTGCCCAAAGGGTTGCAGGCAGGGACAGAGGAGCCAGCTGACCTTGAAGGCCTCCTGTCACTGGAGGGACAAAGTTGGGAACCAAAGAGCCTGAACACGTAATTCATTTTCTCCTCAAGATGTTTACCAAATTCTGAAGCTGTGTAGGGACAGAGGCTATAAAAAGCTAAGCCTCAAATCTGTGAAAAGTAAAATGGAATTGTGGGAATGGTGCTAATGATTAGAATTCAGGACCTGCCAGTGGGGTGGGGACTGGTGTAACTTGGTAGCAGGCAAAGTGGTATGTAGGATATACTGGTGGGAAATCACAGCAAACCGGAGCTCACTGGAGCCTGGAAGAACAGGTCCTGAAGCATGAATGTAGAGCTCAGGAGGGCCCCTTAGAAGAAACAAGATGAAACAGGTTGACTGAGGCTCATCAAATCCATAGTGCAGCCTCAAACTATATGGTTTCTGAATGGATTAGGTGATCAGACCCCATTCTGTCTGCCTAGCAGAGGAAAGAGTGGAAGAAAACCATCCAGAAACACAATAATTTCTTATATACAATTTTTGGACCTAGTATTTTAAAAATCACTAGCAAGTCAAGAGATAGGACCATATTATTTAAAACCAGAGTAAAAATAGAAACAGGTGATACAAATATTGGATAAAACAGATAAGGAGTTTAAAGTATGACTGATATGCTCAAGAAGTAAAGGGAGCTATGCAGGAATTAGATAAAATATAACACCTAGGGATTTCTAATAATGGCTGAGTAAGGTCCTATGGAAATGAGCCCTCCACAAGTAACCACTTTGAAATCTGGACATAATATAAAACACAGCTACTTGAAGACACTGGAGAATGAAAGGAAGCAAAAGTTTGATGGGAGGAGAATTAGCAGAGAAAGCTCCCCATTTTTGTTGCTTGTAACTTGGTAGCAGACAAAGTGGTGTATAGGATATGCTGGTGGAAAATCACAGTACCCGAGTACTGAGCCAGGACAATTCATGCCACTGGAGAGAAGGATGGGATTCTCAGAAGAGTAAGGGCCGGAGAGGGTGGAATCCCCAAAGCCTGTGTGCCCACATCGCTGCCCAAGCTCTGGACGTGCAATCCAGCCTCAAGGTAGCTCAGCTAAAGACAAGATCTAAAATCAAACTGGAGCTGTCACCCAGTAAGTGGTTTGCAGTGTATACCCAACCAAACCAACTGCTGACAAAATAACCACTCTTTGGAGACACATAATAGACACCAGAGTCTCCACAATTTAACATTTAAAACTAGCATTAACATTGAGATGATCCAGATACTGGAAGCAGCAATGATAGTACATTCTCAGTGACTAAAAAGAAACGCAACCTCAGCATAGTGACAAATGGTTTTTGAAAAACAGAAATCCCAGAAATACAAATTACAATAATTGAAAATTTTTTAATGAATGGATTTAACAACAAAAGAAGAGAGAAAATACTGAGTCAATAACCTAGAAGACCAAACAAAAGAAATTACCCAAGCTGAAGAACAGAGGGAAAAGATTTTAAAAAGTCTCATGACTAGTTAAATGATATCAGTCTAACATACATGTAATTGGAGTCCTAGAAGGCAAAGAGATAAAGCAGAAAAAAATATTTAAAGAAATGACAGGTTCCCACCTTCCAAGTGAGAGGCCCCTGGCTCAGTTCCCACCCTGCGCGGCCCCCACATCCACCCATGTGTAATGAAACTATGTCACAACTAATGTAAAACTATGAGGACTACTCTGAGCCTTCCCATATCTATCTCTCTCACCTTCTCTCAAAAACAATAAACCTTAAAAAATGAAGTTGAAAAAAAGACATTTCAGATAAAAGAAAACTAAGACAGTTGCCAACAATCCTGCGCTGTAATGCTAAAGGAATTATTTGGCTTGGAAGGAAATAATAGATGGAGCATATCAGAAATAGTATTTGGGTAAATATAAAGACCATTTTTTTATTTTATTTTTCCCCATTTATTTCTTTATACTACATATGAATGTACGATGCAACATTTTTTCAAATACACAGCATATTGACCTACATATAACATATGCTGGGCCATAAAACAATTCTCAATGAATTTAAATAAATGTAAAAGGATAAAGAGTATGTTATTTGCTAACAGAGTGAGAAATCAGTAACAATAAGATAGCTAGGTGGTTCAGTCTAAGTTCACACAGCGATTTAAACATGGCAGGTGTAGTAAGAATCATTAGATGATTATATGACAGGAACTACAATATGTAAAGAAAACTCTAAAAGGGTACTTGAGGGCTGAGGGAGAGTACTTGAGGAAGGACAAACTTGGCAGGGTCCCCCACCCCCAAGGCTGAGGTTCGGAACTCACTGTAGCCCAGAAAAGTTAGCTGGTCTGCAACACTCCTGGATGCAGGCAAACTGAGGCAGGTGCGCCCCCTGCAGGCACTAGTCCCAGAGCACACACTCCCCACACTGGGAGTATCCCAGCAAACAACCCTCCAGGCACAGGCGAGCCAAGGCTGTGGGCAGGTGCACCAAGAGAGATGGAGTACCCTGTGTGCACGAGGCCTGGGAGGGCCGTGGGAATCAGCCCTCTGGGGAGAAGAGTCAAGGTTGATGCGCAGATGCACAGAGAGAGCTGGGAGTGGGGGCACTGCTGTGGGTACACGGTGTCCATGTCTGGAGGGCTTTGGGAAAAACTGTTCAGGGCATAGGTAACAAGGCTGAGGGCGCAGGTGCGCAGAGCTCAGGAGTTGCCACGGGTGCAAGGCCTGGAGTATGTAGTATCCTTGACAGGAGGCCACAGCAGAGTGGTTCAGGTCTGTCAGGTTGCCGAGGCAGTGCCCGCTCTTGGCGAGGGGCTGGAGCAGAGCACCACCTGATGTCCTGGATGTCCCCACGCACTTGCACTGCTGAGACCACGGTGAAGGGAGAAAGGAAAAGCAAACGGGAGCTCACAGGAGCCTGGAAGACAAGTCCTTTCCTTCAATGTCCCTCCAATGCCCTCTACTGACAATGTTGGCCACAGCACTCACTGTGAGGGAGAAATGCATCCAGTCCCGTCCCTTATCGCAGAACAGGAACTGAAGCATGAATGTGGAGCCAGGAGAAAAAAAAGTAGGTAAGAGTCCATCTGTTTTTGGCTGCCCAGCTTCCATATGCACCATTCCGTGTATGTTTGAACTTCCCCAGTAGTTGCATTCCTAACAACAAGATATATCTATCCTCAAAAGTGACATTTGCACCCTTCCATAAAATGAGAAGACACACAAATTACTCCCTCCAGGTTCAGGAAATGGCTTCAGCTCCTTCCGCTTTATGCCTAGAAGTAAAAAGAACTGCCCCACCTCCACCCCAACTAGCTAGGAGTACACAGCACTGTCTGTAAAGGTTAGTCCCTCTAATTACCTGGTGTGAGTGTGCCATGTGTTTCCTGTCCCACCCTGATTGACAATGGGCTAGCAGTCAAGTCAGCCCAAGTCCACTCAAACCCTTTTTCTTGCTATTGTCCTGCAGGCAGTAACACATGTTTATTGCTCCAAATAGCATCCAGGCTTCAAAAACCCAGTTTACAAACCATCTCTTGGAAACTTCTTTCAATTCCCGCCAGAAGTACTTTGTCTCTCAACTCCTCCAGCATGTTACAGGTCACGTGTTGATCACATTTCATCTCTGTGCCTTCTAATTTGGTGTCTTCTAACAAAACTCGGACGCACAAAAACCCCAAACCCCCACCTAAAAGACGGCCCCTAAATGACCCCTAGACAAATGACCCCCTAAACCCCACCCCGCATTTGCAGAACACCGTCACGCACACCGTTTCTCATTTTCAGACTATTGTCAGAAAAGAGAATCGTGGGGCTAGGGCCTATTTGCCAATCTTGTGATCACGTTGCCACAAATGGCCACTTCGGCCAACGCATTATAACCTGGAGGTGGGGCAGTCCGAGAGCCTCCCTTGTCCCGGGGTCCTGCTTCCGACGGCTCCGTGGGCGACGGCAACCGTCCTCCCCAAGCCTCAGTGGGCCAAAAGCCCAACGATGATGGTTTGTGGCCCGCGGTCCTTCTCGCGCACACGTGGACGACGCCGAGACAGCCCGGCCTCCTTAACCATAGAGTGCAGCGGGCGGGCAGAGGGGCCAGACGCCGGGGCCGCTCCGTCTCCCGCTTCCGGTAGCGTCTCTCTGCTCCGGGAGCGGCTGCAGCCGCGTACGCAGTTTCCATGGGGACTGAAGATGGCACCGCGAGGTGAGATTCTGGAGGTGTGTGAGTCACTGGTCCTAGTCCTTCAGTCCCCCTTCTCCCTTCTCTCCCCGAGCTCTTCCTTCTCGGGTGTTAGGGACATCGCTCTTCACTTGTTCAAAGCAGGGTTTCGTAGCCCACCCACCCCGAGTGCCTGAAGGTCCGGGGGTGAGGGTCCCAAATACGCCCAAATCCTTGGCTGAGTCCAGTCTATTCTGGGCCGGCTCAGAGACGAATTTTCTATGTGACCTCGAGGAAGCCAGTGCTCGTTTCGGCTCCCCCAAATTTCCTTCCCAAATATGACGGGCTTAGATTTTAGAGGGGCCTGGACTTTCACCTCCGAAGCCGAAAGAATCGAGTTTGATGGTGATTCCGGGGAAAGAAGGGGATTGAAGGAAGCCTTCTCCACACCCTCGCTCTCTCACACAGCCTTCATTATCAGCAATCAGAAGCGCCCCCGAGTGGCCCTTCCCACTGACTGCGACCTCGTGTTTTCTCCAAGTTAGGCACAACCATTCAAAGAGCAGAGATTGAACTGCCCTGCCGCCCATTCCTGTTCTCTGCTCATCTTTTCAGGTAAACGGTTGTCCTCCACCCCACTGGAAATCCTATTCTTTCTGAACGGGTGGTATTATGCTACCTATTTCCTGCTGGAACTCTTCATATTCCTGTATAAAGGTAAGGCCTGGGGCTTGACTACCCCTGCCCCCAAATCCTTCCTCACTTCAGCCCAGAGGCAGCTCCCACCAAGAGCCTTATTTTTCATCCTTTACTGCAGCACCTCACCACAGCAAGGCAGAAGTCTCTTCATCAGATGGCTTCCTTGAGCATGATTCAGTAGGAAGCCTCTCAGCAAGAATTTCTTGAGTTTGGAAGGAAAATGTGGGCTTCTCCGTTCTGACTCTCCCCTGTCACCTCTTTTTGTGAACTCTACTCTAAACCCATTGGTGACACTCAGAACTATTCAGCAGCCTGTGCACCCATGTACGTCTGATCATTTTGGAGAGTGGAGTGCCCACAGACTTTTGGAGTTAGGAGTAAAACCTCATAATAGTGATCCTACATCTAACAGACATAGCCGCACTGTGAGTTAACACATCCTGCAGCAGGTTAACAGATCCTGCCCACATCTTACTAACCAGCCCGTGGAAAGCTGATAAGACTCCTGTCCTCTTTATTCCTGAGTGTGTGGGAGTTCTTGTGGGTGCTGTTCTGTGTTGTTGGCAAACTCTGGCTTTTGTATTGGCAGGTCTCCTGCTACCATATCCAACAGCCAATCTAGTACTGGATGTGGTGATGCTCCTCCTTTATCTTGGAATTGAAGTAATTCGACTCTTTTTTGGTGAGTGCTGTCAGAGAATGTTTCCATTCCTATGAGACAAGCTGGTATCTGTAACTTGATTAACAAGAAAAAGTACATAACTTCAGCTCACAATAAGAGATTAGATCTGGTGGCATATCCCATTACTCCCTTTATGAAGTTTCAAACTGCTCTATATTTTGGGTCAAGATTTACCTGTGTGTTGCTCAATAGAGGCGGGCAGTAGTATGAGATATTGGTTCCTTCCCAGTTGCCTAAAAAAAAACAAGTGTGCCTGGTTCCTCTCACTGATTTTCTGGGCAGAATAGATTCAATGTAATTCATGTCCAGGGCAGTATGTGCTGGCACAGATTAGCACTAAGTTTCCCTCCAGACAAGGATTTCTTTAGGACACATTTTATATCTCCAGGTATACAGAGAAAAATCTCTCATGAGTTAGAGTATCTCATCTCAGAAAACAGTGTTAAAACAAACAGAAAAAACAATACTTGCATCACATTTGACAAAGGAGAAAGCATGCTCACCTAAATCACTAAGGAAAAGACAACCAAATTTGAAAAATGTCTAAAGGACACTAATAGACAATTCACATAAGAATAATTACAGAGGATCAATACCATGACAAAATACCCAAACTCACTAATAAAAAGTAAATTAAAACACCAAGGGAACATTTTCATCCATCAGATTTAAAATATTTTTAATACCCAGTATGAGAATAGGCGTGAGGAATGGCTCTCCAGAGTCCCAAACACTTGTGGTTATTTATATTCCAGACTCTTTGAGATTATAAATTAGTACATTCTTTTTGCTAATACTTTTATCATATAAAATTTGTATTCTTTGACCTAACAATTTTCTAAAACTGGCTGAAAAAAAACATACGTCCACAAATATGCAAAGATACGTATATCTATGTGAGAATGTTTATTGACAACTTAAACATTTACCAATATAGGATTAATTAAATAAATTATATTGGCTCCATGAAATTCTTCATAGCCATTAAAAACAAATAATGTAGTTATGTGTAGAAAGATGTCTAACTTACGTCAAGTGGGAAAAAGTAAGTTGCAAACAGTATTAGAGTATGATTCTATTTTTATAATAATAAATAGTAATATGAGTATACATACATTTAAAAAATATGAAACAATATGCATCTGATAATAGCTATCACCAGGGGGTGAGCATGGGTCTTTCTATATTTTCTAAAATTATTTTCTATTTATTGGTTGAAAAGTTTTCAGTGATTATATATTTTTATAATTGAAAGTACTTTTCCCCCCAATAAAGATCCCATCGTCCCTTGAGTGGGAGCCAGACTAGAAGCAGGGTCTTTGGAGTGAATGACTCCACTCCCAAACTTCTCCAAAGCCTCTAATTTTTAGCTCAGTGGGACCCCATTTATAGATCTGCACGTCCCAATTCAGAATCATTGTCTCTGCCTTGCCAGTGCAGCACCTTTCCCCTGAGGCCAGGGGAAGCAGGCCCCTTGGAGGTGACCCCATGGGCTGTGTCTGACAGGTACAAAGGGAAACCTCTGCCAACGAAAGATGCCACTTGCTATTAGTGTGGCCTTGACCTTCCCATCTGCCTTGATGGCCTCCTATTACCTGCTGCTGCAGACCTACGTGCTCCGCCTGGAAGCCATCATGAACGGCATCTTGCTCTGCTTCTGTGGCTCAGAGCTGCTACTTGAGGTGCTCGCCCTGGCTGCTTTCTCCAGGTACTGCTGCTGAGGGTCCATTTCCCGTCACCTGAGGGTTGGGTGCCCACCTGAGGGTTGGGTTCCCGTCCCATCCCAGGGAGGGAGTCATTGTTCTTCAGGAGCCTGAGGGGCTTAGAGGACTTTTAAGGGGGAGAGGGGTGTCTGGGACTGCCTTTCCCATTCAGGGTAGACAGTTACCCACTTAAGGGAGATGTCCTCCTTGTACTTTGGGGCAGGAAGCTTGACACTTAGAACAGTTCAGGCCAGCTGCTCTTGTTTACTGGTCTTTTAACATTTTGTTTCTTTGTTTCTGCCATCAGTATGGACAGGATTTGAAGTACAAAAATTTCAGCCAGCAGCCCTCATGGGCTGAGACCACACATACTTCTGGCATTTTGGCCACACAAGTGAGAAATGGTGGGTCAAGTTGTCCTGGGGAAAGTTGCAGCTTTTCCTCAGCACAGACATTTGGGCAACAAACTGAGCATAAGGTCACCTGGCACCATCTTCTAAACAGGACTCTCAGCCTAAGAGACTCTTCTGCACTTATCAATATAGGGAGGGGCAGTCCTGTCCCCTTTCTGGTCCTTCTCAGAACCAATTCCCTGCTGACCTCAAGTTCTCTTTGATCATCGTGGCCAGATCATCTTGTGTGAACCATGTAGGCTCCTGGGCTTCAGGCAGGACCTGAGCCACATGCATCTGTACTTGCTATTGCACAACTGTCACGCATGAGGATGGATATGCTCCAAGTGACGCAAAATCCTCATCACATTCTTCAGACTGAGCTCCAGAACTTTTTTTAGTAGCTCATAGTGTTATTTTTCTACTCCTCATCATGAAACGAACATTATTTTATAATAAATACATATTTTCTGTTGTGCAGCCTTTTCCTTATGGAACTTGTCCGTAGAAATTCATCCACTCCTAGAGAAGGTAGAAATTATCCCAGTGGTTTGTTCTCAGGCTGTGCTTAGTGATCTAGTATGGACAAAAAGACAGTGATGAACGTGTCCCATTGATTTTCTTCACTCAGTTCCAGCATGAATTAATTCCTAAAGGCACTGCCAGCTTCTCACCTTCTTCAGTTCCATAATTCTGCAAGACTGCTTATATTCTTCACCTCTGCCCCAAAACCAGCATCTTGTCTCTCATTTCTCTTACAACTCCTTTCCATGGTGAGGTGTAATTGGAAACAGCATATTCTAAACTTACCAGTACTTTTGGTCATGTAAAATTTCCTAACATGAAAGGAACACATAATTTTCTTTTTTAAGCTGCAGAAATGTCCTAGATAAGTATATTGCCTTCTTCAAGTATCCATCTTTAAAACTTTATCATCTTGCTTGTTAGTGCCCCCTTTTTTTGGCCCCAAGCCACTAGGAGCCATGACAAAATCCTCTTTAGGAAACCTTGAATCATATGGCCTTTCTGTCAGTGAATCCTAGAGTATCTGCACTTACAGTAAAAAGTAATTTGCCTTTAAGATTCTATGCTGGTTTTTAACTGTTTATTTTCTGTGATCAGGCTCCTCCTCATTCTATGAAGGTCTCCACTGTCCAGTGTACTGACTTTTTTCTTGTTTTCTATGCATTCTGTGTCCTTGTCTAAGTGCTTTTGGGGGCCTACCCCAAAACTATAGTAGACAGGTAGTCAACCATGAAACACCACCAAAAAATTCAATTGGAAAGTCCATATTTCAATCACAAACCCCACTAACACCCTGCTTTTCTGTTGCTTCTCACACTGCTGCTTTCTCTCACCCTGCTTTAAAGATCAGACATTCAACTGGAGAGGAACCCGTTCTCCATAGCCTTCCTATTGCATTTAAGTATTTAGTGGTGAGGGTCACCCTCCTAGCAACACAATGGCTGGCTCAGTTGGAAGTTTAGAGGTGGCTTATTTATAATTCAAAGGGACCTCATAGATCAACTTTATCTAATCCTCCACTCTACAGGCTTATAAATGAGGAATAACAGCCAAATATGGGACAGCTGGTTACCAACAGTTGAAACTAGAAAACATGTCTTATGATTCTCAGTCTAGATTAAGTAAATTTCATTCCTCAACAGGTACCAATTGAGGAAGAGGATGGTTAAAAATGGGGATATGATGAGAACAAAAAGTCCTCTCACTTCATGGTTATGTGGAAGCTTAGTGCATTGTTTCCCATGAATGGCACCATAAGTGTTCGTTCTTCCTAATGTTTATTGGAGTCATGTGTGCAGGTGCAGTCAGTCAGACCAGAGCAGAAACAGGCAGCAAAGTGTGAGAATCAGCACAGTTAGCCTTTCCAGGTTAATGTGATCAGAGGCTGTACTCACTGCCTGCCATGGAAACCCACTTTATATCCCAGACAGACTTGCAGGCACCAGCATTATGGGGCAGTGGAGAAGACTGAGCAAAGGGGTAGGCCTTGGTCACATAAGCTGGCACAGGCCTGCTCAGATATTCACACTCATGGCTAGAACTGTCAAGAGACCGCATGGTCATCTCTGGGGGCTGAGGTCTGGCCCATTCAGGAAGCACTTGGGACAGATTCAGGTTTCTAGCTCTGTACCATGGCAGCAACTTGTAGACTAATGTCATCCAGTGCCTGGCAGAGTACATTTAATCCACACAGTCCTGAAGCAGAAGGAAACTCAGATGGTAATCAGCTCATGTGTCCAAAGTTATTCAGCTTAAATAGTAAGATCTGGGATCTGAGCCTAGAGGTATCCCAAAGGTCAATCCCTTTCTACATATACCACCATGGTACCTCTTAGGTGAAAATGTAGTGTATTTACTTCTCTAAACTAGCAGTCCTCACACTTTATACATCATCTGGGACATAAAAAGTAGGTTTCTAGACTTTATGTAGAGATTGATACAGCACAAAACAGGCATTTTAGCAAGCACAAAGATAACTGAGATGCAGGTGACCATGAACTTCAACTTGAGAACACTGGTTTAAATTCTGAGGCACTCTTAACTACTTTTCCATTTCACATCATCACAGACCTCTAAAAAATATCCCTTCTATTGAAGGTTACTTGTTTTTTACAGTAATTTTGCCTTTACTAGTTCTAATACACACTTCATATCACCTGGTCTCTGGTTCATCTTTTTATTGAGCAACATTTTGTTCACCTGTTTAACCCTTTTCCCAAGAAACTTGCCAGTGGTCCTTGTAGCTGCATTTACAAGATAACCGATTACAGTCCTAACCTTACCCCCAAAGTTCCATGCTTTGAAATTTACACCAAAAAATATTAAATACTGATCATATACATTAGACAAGTTCTGCCTAGAAATAACTGCAAGAACAGTTTTTATATTTTATTTTCATAGTGAAAACTGTTAAATGAATGCAGCAGCGAGCTGCATTCTATTTTTCTAAATGGGAAAAGGGTTAAAAAAGCCTGCTTTCTGTAGTCCTAGGGAGATCACTTCTGCTTTCTAATCTGTACTTCCTCATAACATTAAGTTTACAAAGTATGTTCACATTTATCTGTGTGTGGAAGGCAGAACAGCTATCATTTTCATCTTACAGATGAGACTGAGGTTCCATTGCTTGTCCATGATTAGACTGACAGATGGAAGTAGGCACTATTAGTCATATTAGTATCTTTTAACTCCTAGCAGAGGATTCTTCCCAAACTTGATGGCATTGGAACTGAACTGTACAAAGTAGGACACTTGTTCTGAGAATAAATCGTAAGAGACTTGAAGGGTAAAGGATGACTTGGAATTCTTCACCAGGCTGTTATGGTGGCTAAGGGAAAAGGCTAAACCTCAAGGGGCACTTGGAAGGTTTGCACTAGAGGTCTCCTAGGTGTACCACAGGCAACCGTGTCCTTCACGCTGTTTCAGCAAAGTCAGTTTCACTACCATCCATCCCGCAGCCTCTATATCATCAGCCCATGCCCCAGACACCTCAACAAATCTATTCAATGCAGAATCCATAAAACAGCTCACACCCCATTTATTATTTAAAAATATTTTGTTACAAAAGGAAAAAAAAATACAATGCAGTATAAAAGATTGACAGCGTCATCAAGTTTATTACACAATTTTCAACCTATCAGAAAGACAAACAAATCACCGACAACAGGGGGACGGGGCCTTGGCCTTTTGAGGGTTGGGTTATTTTCCTTCTGCTATCAGGAAATAAAACTAAAAATTGTATCATTTAGTAAAAACAACGAAAATGGGGAGAAATAAAATTCTCCAGGTAAACGGCTTTTTCTGGTATTCTATATATTTTTTCCCCTTAAACTGTCACCTTACTTGGTTTTCTCTACATTTAAAAAGACACCCAGAGCTCTCTTGAGGATAAGCACATCACTTAACACTTGGCCAGTTGGGCAGGGTGCCATATTCTGAAGTGGAGGTGGGAATGGGGTTGGGGACAGAGGGAAAAAGCTACAAACCTGTAGCCTCTGTCCCAAGGGAATGTGCCTCTCCAACCTTGAGGGGACCCCCTCAGTGACTGACTGAGGGCAGTGTCAGAAACGTGCAGGAAACAGAAAGGGTTCAGTCCAACTCAAGTCTCTCCTCTCTGAGCCAGAGGGTCTCCAATGACCCCACGTCTCTTCTCATTAGATGTCACGTGCCCTGGAGATGCATGCACAAGTAGCATCCACTGCCCACAGGCACTGCAGGGCCCCGCTGCTGCTGCTGCCTTCAGCAACTGTATCACAATTTGGGTTATGGGAGAAGCAATTCCATATGCCTGTGTGGAAAATGGCCCCCAGAGTGGTGGGCCTTAGAATCTGAGCTGAGCTCATTCAAGTCAGGCTCCACTTCTTCCTTGCTCCTTATCAGAGGCAGGAAGTACCTCCAGGCAGAGTGAGGGAGCTATTAAGTCAACAGTCAAAAGACGGAAAGACACCAAATCTGTGACTTTTACGTCAACTAGTGACAGGTTATCATCCCACAATAAGTAAAAGTATGTACCTGGGGATGCAAGTCCACACTTACATCAAACCTGAAGAAAGAAGCCCATGGAAGTAGGTCATATCCTGCCCAACTTGCCTCCTTCCCCACTCCTCCTGGTACTTCACTGCTGAGGTCCCATGTTCCCACCCTCCCAATGGCAGTACCTTCCTCTAAAACAAGGAAGCAGCCTTCTTGGGGGAACGGCTCCACTTGTGAAATGGCAAAGCCCCAGGGAAAGAGAACACCTAGTAGAGCTGACTACTGCAAGAGGCAACCAAGCACGAAGCAGCAGAGGGCGGTAACTGGCTCTGCTGGGCTCCCAGGCAGAAAGCAACCTCCTGTGCCTTCTCTGCGTAGGAGGGCGAGCCCACTGAGGAGGCTGGACAGCAGGGAGCTGGGGGGGTTCAGCCCTCTGTGAGGTCGGAAACAAACCGTCAATATGTAAGAGGGAAAAGCAAGAATAAGAGCAGCTTTTCATAAGGTCATTTCTTTTCTCATGGTCCCTCCGCAAAGGGCTGGGAAGGTAAAGGAGTTAAAGAAGTGGTATGTTATCAAGGGGTTTGGACCCTCTTGGCCCCATCAAACCTAGTGCTGAGGGCAGGACCCTGGGCATTTTTTGGCACACCCAGTCACTCTCCTAGATAGATCCCACACATAGGATCCACTGTCTCTGGAAAGGAAGTCTCCCCATAAACCTCGCCACTGAACTGCTCCTGGAAAATCAGAAACTCATACAATTCCTTGGACAAAGCACCATTCTCTATGGAGACCAGGGGCCTGGACATGTTTTCTTCCTGTCTGCCACCCCTCCCAACCACACGAAGTCTTTAGGTTCTTTCCCCTGGCAAACAGGAGGTGTGGGACTGGGAGAGCTGCCAGGAAGTCTTCCATCCTATAGGGCAGAGGGTATTCCCTGGGTGTCTGGAGGGGGTGAGGGGTTTGGAGGAAAGGGAAGGGGTGGAGCGGCCTCCGTCCTTTAGTCCTGATCAAGGTGAGGAGATGCAAGTCCATTAAAAAAACATTTGCTTCCAACCAGACTCCTGTAATGAGAACATCAGAAGAAAACACAAATTAGAGGTTACTTTCTGATTAAGAGGCACTTAATTATAATACACTGGCATTTCCTAAAATTGCAACATATGAAGTAGAAGACGTAGACAGAGAGAGGATACAAGCCTGGGAAAGTAAAGAAAGAAAGCAGGATTGTCTCGGAGTGTCTGGTACAGTGAGTAGTGAGGTAATGGTTGGAGCAGAAAAGCTACATTGATTGAGTAGAGAAAAAAGCAGTGACATCTTACCTATAGACAATGACAAAATTCCCAGCTATAATTCTGTTTAAGTTAATGCCAAACGACAGTAGAGGGCAAGACTCCTTTCTTATCTGTTCGTAGGGTGTCACTAAGCAAAATACCACAGTGTTGTCCAGCTGTTCAGTCCAGCTATTGCCTGTGGGCTTCAGGCACTCCCAGGTGGAGGGGACAGTTTTCTTTCCCTTCTTCATCCAGTCATCCATCTACCCACACCACAGATACCAAACAGAACTCTTCCTACTTCTCACCTTTCTTCTCAATTACCACTACTCCAGACCAAATCAACATATAACCAAGGACTTTTTCATAATGTAATCCATGTAAAATCACAACATTTTGAGATCCAAAGTCACCTGGATCATGGAGCAGCCTCCAGGAACCAAACCAACCACCCTAGCCGGAATCTAGACTACTTTTAAAGAGCTGCACAGAGTTAACAACCGTTCTGACTTGCTTACATCCTAGAAACAAACTGCTGGAAGCTTTATTTCAGTTGGGATTGCCAAACTGGTGGGATGTAACCTGGAGCCTGTCTGAGACTGAAAACAGCTGCAGCCCCTCGATCCATCCAAGCATAAGCCAACTTTTCAACTACCTGCATTAATATGGTCCCTCAACCCCAACTCTCCTGCTTTTGTTTTGCTTTAAAAAGTAAAAAAATACTTTATATCAATAAGCTTTTTTCCAAAACAAATATATCTTTTCATTGAAGTTCCCTCCACATAGCCTCTAACACTGTTAAAGATATTTTTTCAAATCATCTTTCTCCTCTAAAGTATCCTGATTTTCAAAATCTTTCAATAGATTGTAATTCTTAAAATCATTAATGTTGCACCTTGAAAATGAACAAATAGGCAATGGTTCTACTTTTCTGTCTTAGTGAATTTTCCCACTTTTTTACTTAAAAGTTTGGTGGGGTTAAAATTTAACAATGATAACATGGTTATTGTTTGACAATGTACTATGGGACTAGTACTACCAATACTGAATGCCTATGGATTATCTCACTGAATACTCAGCAATCTAATGAGACAGCTGCTTTATCTTCATTTACAAAGCAAGGAACTAAGGAACAGAAGTAACATGGCTGGAGAAGCTGGAGTCCCTCTGGCACTGCCTGCAGACACGTGCCCTGCTGTCTCAGATACCAGGGCAAGGCAGCCAAGAAACAAACAAAAATAATTTAATCTCAGGTCCACCTCAGAGTAGACCTCCTGACAAACAAGCAGGAAATCTGCTCTCCTGAATTTCCAGTTACCTAAATCCAAAATCCTCCCACACCCTTTACCTGCTTTAAAAAGAGCAATCTTCCCTATCAGTAAGTTTTCTTTCATACAAGATAAGCCACCAGCCAGGACAGAGGCTTCATCCCACCTTTCTCAGTGGTGCCGGTCCCGTTCTCTATCCCGGTGCCTCTCATGCTCTCGGTTTCTTTCTTGGAAATAATCATCATGCCGATCTTCATTGTGAAGCAGGTCCCGGTGCCTCCTGCTGCTCTCTCGGGACCTGCTAGGTGACCTCTCTCGGGACCGATGTCTTTTCCTGTTAGAAAAATCCTTCAACCTCACTCAAAGGGCCTATTACAGTCTTTCCTAAAGTGTTGTTTTAGTGTTGTCTAGTATTTGTCTAACCCAGCCTCCTACTCTATCATGGATACACTGTCTGAGAATGTCAGCTCTTTGAAGACTAGTCTTTTTTGGGAAAATAAGAAGTTAAATCTGTTACCTTACTAATGTTATCAGGCACAGTGTTAAGAGCTTTACATGCATTATCCTACCCAATCTTTATAACAGGTCTGTAAGATTAGTACTACTGTTGTCCTTTTTCCAAAAATGAGAAAAATGAGGCTTGGAAAGTTGAGTGATTCCATATTCAAGGTCATACAAGTAATTAGGAGCAGAACTAGGATTCAAATCCAAGTACGTGTGGCTCCAAAGCCCATGTCTTAGCTATATCAATTTTTTTTTTTCCTAAATAAGTCCACTGCCTCACCCAACACAGATTCCAGACATTAAAAAATTTATTAATGCAAATGTCTGGTTATTTCTTCCCCTTGAAGACATGAGAGCTAGGTCTGCTCTTTCAGCCAGGCCCTTGCCTGACATTCTGGCCTCCTTTCCTCCCCCTGCCAATCCCGGGAAGAGTGCTGCTCAAGGGTGGTAGGCCGCTGAGGCAATGAACTCACCTGGACGAGCTCCCGCTGGCACCCACACTGTAGGACTTGGCTTCAATGCCATGAAGACAGTCCTTAAGAGAGGAGATGAGGACACGGCAACGCTCATCATTGGCGACCCGGGACTGTTTGATAACAGCAATGGCTGTGAGCAGCGTCTCAATCGCGTCACTGTAATCCCCTGACAGGGGATGGATGGGAAAGGCCAAGGATGAGCAGAGATAGTAAGCTAACTGGAGAACTCAAGAGGACACAAACTAAGAGTAACTAGCTGTCCCATAGAACCACAGTAACATGGATGAGGCAGAAGTGGCAGGTATAACACTGGATGGATCCTCTATTTAAATGGTCTGGAATTAGATGTTCTCAAATGTTGCTAGTGGATGCATAAACTGGTGCATCACTGTCCGAGGGCATCCATTAAAATAAACATTGTGAAAACTTTTTGACTCAGAAATTCTAAAACTATTTCTATTTCTGTACACAACTATGTTTAGCAATGTTTGTTTCAGCATTGTTTGTTTTATTAAAGAATTAGAAATAGCTTAAAATTCTTTGAATAGGGTCTGGCTATATGAATTACAGAACATTAGTCCTACAGAATATGATTTGGTTGTTAAAAAGCATGAGGTAAATCTGTATATAAACAAAATAATCCATGTAAAGCACTTAGCACAGTGTCAGGCACACAGTAAGGGTTCACTGTTTGGTATTATTATATACTGATATAACAGATGTCCAAAATATATTAATTTTCTGAAAAGTTACAAAATAGTATTTCATTTTTGTAAAAACAATCAAACTATATATATATTGTTAGATGTGCAGAAAAAAATCTGGATACTAAATTATAAAAGGTGGATTCGTAGGTGGTCCTTGTATAAAGGACTTGCATTTACTAACACTGCATGTTTCTAAATTATTTTAAATCTATAATCAGATGTGTGTGTGTGTGTGTGTGTGTGTACGGTATGTATGTATATGTATATATATATGGACTGTGTGGAAAGTATCCAGGCATGTAACCATTTTCATTATATTGACAATAACTGGATTTTCTCCAACAGCTCTCATATACCTAAAACATGTATGTAGCATATATATACACACATGCATAAATTATTTACTTATTTAAATGATGCTGCCATCAAGAACTAGCCCTTCATTCCTCAAATCTGAGCAAATGCCTGGCTCCGGGACAGTGGCCACGGGGTAGGCACTTGCACAATGCTTTTCTAAGCTAAGTCAGGAGCATTAAGGACAGAATAATGCAAGGAAAGTATGACACCAGACAAGGGTCTCGTGGTGAGGACTTGCAGCTTCCTCTTTGCAAGGCAGTAAGAATAAAATAGAAACTGTGGAGGAGTTGTGACTGTGGGTCCAGAACACCAGGATGTCAGCTCCACCAGGAGAGGGAATTTTTGCCTATTTTATAGGCATTCAATAAATATTTGTGGGTTAAGTGACTGAAACCAGAACAAAAATGGAGATAGAGATTCAATTTTGATCATCCTGGTGTAGTGTGACAGAATTGGTGGAGCAGAACAATGATTATTTTCATTATAGTCTTCTGCATATTTGATTTGTCACAATGAATATAGATTACTTTTTAATTTAAAAATTCATTCAAATGCCAATGAAGGTTTTCTCAAGGAAAAAAAAAAGGATATATACACTTCCTACTCTGTGGATTCAAATTTTGCAGCCCAAGATGAGAAATTATAGAAAAAAGATGATAATGTTTAGAGTTAACTTACTTCTTAGGAGATCTGACAATCTACATTTACATCTATGTGGGAAACTCACAGAAAGTGATAATGTGAAACTTGGACCACAACCCTAAAACTTCCTTTATTTTCTTCCTTAGGAACCATAGATTCTGTGCCTGGGGCTCTCAAGAGTCTAGGCTTCTGGTTATGCCCACTTAATATGGACAGCAGGGCAAATGTTGGCTATAAAAGCATATTATGCCTTAAGATGACACCCAACAGACTTGCCTCTTTCTAGGACAGGCTACATGGAGGCCACCAGCTTTCCCGAGACCCCCTAAATGTAGTTAGATTCCATATCAAACCATCATCTAGTTGAGTCATCAGTCCTAAAAACCCAGGTTCTACACTTGGCACTGGATCCACTGCATAGACACTACCTAGATCCATCGAGGTTAAGATCTCGCTGTAATCAGGAATTTCATTCTACAACAAATACTACAATGAGATGGCGTTATTTATATTCTAGGCACTGAGTTGGTTTTCATGGGCCACTAGACACAGGCTAAATAACACCAGTAGAGCATCCAAAAGCCAAGAAATGGGGTTACATATTGCTTTTGAAAATATGCCACTGTTGAGAATCTAACAGTGATCCAACTTTATCTTACTGAATTTTTTACTAATGGAAATGGCAAAACATGGAAAAACTAAAGGCAAGAAGGCAGCAAAGGTAAGGGTGAGTTACCTGCACTGGCTCCAGATACCGCTTTGGAAATGGCACTGCTGGAAATTGCTCTGTTTCGCTTCATAATCTCTTCAAATTCTGCTTCGCTCACTGTAGAGGGCGGAGGGCCCGAATCCCGGCTGCACAGAAATACCATTTCTGATTGCCCACACAGCTTATTACCTTTACCATACTTTATAATACCATGTTATTTACTTATGCTCTCTTGCATAATGACTTAAATGGTTCTCAGCCTGTTCACATGGCTTTTTTTTTTGTTCATGTTCTGTTCAAGGACAGGATTTATGTCATGTACTTTTGTAACTTTGGCATGACCCAACAGTGGTAGACATTTAAAGCACCCCCTAACAGCCACTTATGGCACTCAATTTAATCAAGCTCCTTAAAAGGAGATATGAAGGACGTGGTTTGAGTCAAGAGTTTAAGATGCAAACAAAACACCCAATAAAATCTTTATCTAATGTAAGTATTTCCCAGGACTCAACACTATGATAATAGTTTCCACAGGGAAAACACAAGAATTCAGTGCTCACTTCTGCGACAGAACAAAATGTTTTACA
>PVKE010005233.1:0-60118 GCA_004027555.1 Craseonycteris thonglongyai
AATATATTTATTTTGAAAACAGACCTTTCAAAAGTAAAATCATATTCTTACAACTGTATATTTATGGCAAACTTTCTTTAATTCCAACAAAATGACTCCATCAATAAAGTTTTTTCACGGCCAATGACGGTCCTTGAAGTTATAAAAACAGAGCCTCAGTTCAGTGTCTGGAGTGACCTAAAAATTCAGGAAGAGTAACAGGTAACTGGTATGTTTTTCAGGTTCAGTGCTGGACTTTCTTGCACTGGATGGATCAAGTGTCCATGGGGGAGCCAGAGCTACTTCAAAATGTCAGGAAGGCTGTGAGACCCTGCATGCAAGGGGCAAGGAATGTCATTCTGCATGGCTAATGGTTTCACGTGAACAACTGCTTTCACAGTGTCTTCACTAGAGAAGGCTTGTGACAATCTTTTGAAAATCACTTTTGTTCCACAAAATGTAACATTCCATGGTAGAACATTTTTGGCAGCTATTGCTTCAGATTCGTATTACTTTAAGTAATTTTAATGTAAAGTTTATTGGGCATTTACTATGTGCTGAGAAATTTATAAAAACATGTTATTAATATATTTATATGACTCAAGAATTAGCAACTAGTAGGATCCCTGTTTAATAAATGGGATACCTGAGGAATAGTGAAATTAATTAAATTACCAAAGGTGGCTAGCAAGGCAGCCTAATTTTTGAGTAAATGTTCTTAGCAAGTACACTTAATTGTCCTTATTATACCAGTGCTTTGCCTACTGCATGGCATTATAGTGAGGTTCCATGTGTATTTATGAATATTTGAGTTAATATTCCTGTTTCTTAATATTGAATGCTATAGCTTAAGATACATGTATTCTTGTAACCTAGTAGTGCACAATTTTAAGAAATTTAGATGATATAGATAATCCAAAAGAAGAAAATAAAAATTGTTACTAATTTTATCCCCTAGCGATGGCCACTTTTAGTTTACTTTATATTCTTCAAGTCCTTTTTATGCCTGTTTTAAAAAGAAGAATTTGGTTATACTAGTATGTTGTTTATAATTTAATATTTGATTTAATAATCTATCATAAACAGCTTCCAATGACTTGAAATGTATTTCTATAACATCTTTTCAAATGTGTGTTTGAATATGATGATTTTGGGAAAAGTTAAGGTGCCACATTTTATAGCACCAAATCTCAACCTGAATTTTATATGTGGTCTCGACTGGAACTCTTGCCACATCTTTATTTTTTAAGAGAATTGTAAAATGCAGCTATGCAGGGGTAAAAGGTGCTCAGGATATTGCAAGACCACGTGCAGTGCGTGAGTGCACACATAGACTCACGTTCAGCTATATAATTTTTCTCTAATACCTCTGCATAGTAGAGACAAACAAATATTTTTATATATAAGCATTGTGTAAACGAGTACTTCTAGATAAAAGGGTAAAATAACCAGCTAACAATGGAGTAGTGGGAAGCCTTCAGAACAGGGCTAAAGGATTCCCAACCTTCAGTTGAGAGTCTTGGTCATTCAAGTTTCTGTTGCTTTCCTCCCTGACTGTGCCTGAGGGTAAAGGGTAGAAGTGACATCTTTACTGAGATCTCCCTGGTCAAATGCAATCAGATTGATTGAAAGCTCTCAGAGAACTGAACATGATTCTCCTACCTGGACAGCACACGCTGGCCAGAGAAACGACGGATTAAAAGTCACTCTGCACTGTTACTGGACAACTATTTCAACATCTCATTTAAAACAGCAATGAGTTAAAGCAGTTTTTGAATTATGTATTAAATTCAGCTTCCAAATATAGCTTTGGTTGAGCATTTCAGTGAAATGTCTCTAAAATATCAATGTACACAAACCATAGCTCTCTCTCTCTTATTTGCTGGCTTGATTGTAATTTCCCATTATAATTTACTCTTGACTTTAACATTCTAGCACCCAATATTGAACCTTCAGTATTAACCTGCCCTCCACCTCCTTGCTCTTCATTCCTTGTCTTGAGCCGTGAAAGCTACCAAGATCTCTAATTTTCTTCAAAGTACATGAACTTGGTGCAATTCTGATGAAAGCACAAATTGGTACTCATTATCCAGTGGGGAATACTTAGCTCTATAAACTTTCTCCAGTGATGTCAAAGCCTCAGTTTGTACTCTTTCTAATAAACAGTAATAGAAGTCGTGGTGCTCACTGCAATCTTTGGATTCATCATGGTTAATGTTCTAAATACCCTCTGGGGACTTAGCTGCTGGTGTCAAGAGTAGGTCTTGGCACCTGAATCATTTTTTAAACTCTATCCTCCCTCTACTACAATCTGCCTGTTCCTCTCTGCTACTGCCAACCATGTCTTCCATTCATTTCTACAACAAATAATTAATATCAGCCAAGTCTTATTCAAGTTATCTCCTAAATACCTACAAAATCTATTTCCCTGTCTCAATTTCCACTGCTACTCACTACCTAGCTCAGGCCACACTCATCTATTACCTGGATAACTGTCATAGCAATGTCTCCCATCACACTGACATTGCTCCTCTGCAAATTGGTTATCCACGACAATCAGAGCAATCATTAAAAAATATGAGTGTGGTCATGTTAAAATCTTTATGTGAACCATGAGCCGGGTATCTATACATTCCAGTTTGCTGGACCTGGACCAGTGTTTGTGTATTACAGTAATAAATAATGCCTTTTTCAGTCTCAAGAGTATTCTGCTTTAGAGAATAAATTATATGGTCATATTACCTATGAGGCCTAACTGACTGGCCTCCGTCTACCTCTTGGTATACCTTTTTTTTAAAAATATATATTTTTTAATTAATTTATTTTTTACAGAGAGAGAGAGAGAGAGAGAGAGAGAGAGAGAGAGAGAGAGAGAGAGAGAGAGAGAACTGAACTGGGGGAGCTCCCAGTTCAACATATGGTTAAGCACGGGCCGGGGCTGGGATTCGATCCCCGGTCCCCAGCACTGCAAAGTGAGCACTTAACCCACTGAGCCATCCCGGCTTCCCCTGGATATATCTTTGAGTTAAAGCCACACTGCCCTTGATGGTTTGGGATGTGCCATGTTTCCATCCAACTGGGATCCTGGTCCATGCTTTTCCCTCTTTCTGGAATGTTTTTCAAATCCTCTTTCTGTTATAATTTCTACTCATCCTTCAGATTCCACTAGAAAACAAGCTCTATGAAGGTGGAAACTTCTGTCTGTTTAGATCACGAGTCTTTCCCAAGTGCTTAGAACAATGCTTGGCATATAATAGGCCCCGAATAAATATTGCCTGAATAAGTGAATCTTGATTTCAGCTTTAAGTCTTTAAGGAAAACTTTCTGGTCCTTCCTTCTCTACTCTTTCCAGAAATGTTTGATTTGTTTATGAAATATTATAAAACTATGCACTCTTTTAGAGCATTTATCTCAGTTTATGATCACATGATCATTACTTAACTAGATTTTGAGTTTGATGGGAGCAAGGATCCATTCCATTCTGCTTATTTTTCTGTTTGTCTCACATCCCACACTAATCTAAAAATATGTGTGAATATGTGAATGAATGAATAAATGAACATTATGACACTAGTACCATATGAGGTATTTTATCAATTTTAAGGAAAATTAGATATGATCTTATTCTCTAGAAGCTTATAATTTAGCTGTGGGAGAGAAAGGACAGAAATACACAAATAGGTAGAAGTATAAAATGATGCATTGACTCAAAATTTTAGAACAAAAGACCCTAGAAATTACACTGATCAATCCTAACTCATCATAGGAGCATTAAGTGACTATCACAGGGTCATCATGACAGTCATGTGAAGTTTCTGGGGAATAAGTACTTATAGGGGTTCAGAGATGAAAAGTACTGATGTGTCCTTGAGTGTCAAGGAAAGATTATGGAAGAAGTAAATTGGAGTGGAGTTTTGAAGGATTTTCTTCCTAACAAAGGTTTACTATCTATTCTATAACAAGAAAGGACATTGTCGTTGTCCATTAGGAATTGGCCAACTACGGCCCTTGGGCCAAAATTGGCCACCTGGCTATACAGATAAAGATTTATGGGAACATAGTCATGCCTGTTTATTTACATCTTGTTTGTGGCTTTTTTTGCACTTTAACAACAGAGCTATTAAAGAGTAGTTGCAACCGCGATGATATAAAAATACTATTTGGCCCTTTGCAGAAAAAGTTTGCTAACTGCAAAGTTAAACTCCCAGGGTTGACTAGGGTAGGCAGCCATAGAATACCAAAATTGTATAAGATAATGTGCTGAGAAGAGATATATCAGAAACTTCATGGAGGAAATGCCTAATTAGTCAGGAAAAGGAGCCTAGAAGTGTGAAGTGTGATGGTGTCTTGAAGGATTAGCTGACAGATTGAATTTGATGATAAATCAGAAGGAAAAAGATGATATACTAAGAAATAAGGTGAGAAGGCAAGAATGACCAAAATTGTCTTTGGAAGGTAACACATACAAAGAAGTTTCAGTTGGGACCACAGGTGAAAACTTTGTTGAATGAGGCTATAGTAACTATTCAGAGAGCCCTACATGTAAGCCAGAAACACTCAACATTCACCAGAAAGGCAAGGGTGAGACTTGAAGGCTCCTGTCCAAGGTAATGATATAAAAAAAAAAGGGGAACAGATTTTTAGACTCTGAGTCTGATGACACGAAATAGGAGAAGATCTGGGAGACCAAGGAGGCAGACTACTGAAGCAGATCGAAGTGAGTGATCAGAGAGCAGATAGAAAAGTCTTTCTCTGTGCATCTGGTGTTTAAACATTAAAAAAAAAAATTAGCTGGGGGAAGCCGGGATGGCTCAGTGGGTTAGGCACTCACTTTGCAGCCATGGGGACCGAGGATCGAATCCCTGCCCCGGCCCTGGCCAGTGTAAACACATGTGCTGAGCTGGGGAGTGCTCCCAGTTCAGTTCTCACTGGGGTGAGACCCCGGCCCAGTTCCTGCCCTGTGCATCACCAAGCCCACCTGTGGAATAAAACTGTGGAAAAACCGATGATGTGCAACTATGGAGACTGCTCTGGGCCCTCCCCTTCTCTCTCTCTGTCTCTTTCTCTGTATCTCTCTCTCTCTGCCAAAATCCAATTAAAAAAAATGTTATTAAAAAAAATTAGCTGTCCACATTTATGAAAGGATATTTTACATAAAAATTTAAATTTCTGTAACTTCTTTAAAAAATCAGAGTATCTGGCAACAACGGGCTTGCATGTCTGAATGGTCACACTGGAGCTAGGCTGCATTGCATGACGCTGGTCAGAGGAGGCATTATTTAATCATGTGCCATAACCTCTGTGGGCATTGCAAATTTGTGGCCTATTATACTATAATCTGGACATGAAGTTTGAAAAAGCCTTTAATTAGAATGGAGCCGACACATTCACCTTTCATTTCCTGCCCTAAACTCTGACCTATTGATCGTTCTTTTTGAAGCTTTCTAAAGATTCACCTCCTTCAGTTTTAAACAATGAGGATTTGTGTGTGTGTGTGTGCATGCATGCACGTGAGTGTGTGTGTTAGATTTTAATTGGATTATGATAGATTTTGTGGGTCAACATGTGCCTTGAGGTTAAGACCTCTGATTTAATTCCATGGTAGAATCTCTTTCTCTTTTTCTTCTCATTAATTTCTCAAAAACCACATCTTAACTGCCAACCAAACACTCAGAGCCTCCCCCCATTTCCTAACATTGTAGTTTCCATCTATCCCATCCTCCTTAGTGAACCACAACAGTTTTTGTTTATGCTTTTTCTATAGAGTTTTATTTTTAATTCTTCTTCAAACAACCATTTTCCCCCAAGAAAGTTTTTAAGGTGGGCAGCTTGCATTACATTCCCAGGAAGATTCTTTAAATTCCTTCATATGAAGTTTTTCTCCCTTTGCCTGGCTGTTAAAAACAGGAAAAACGCATTTCAATATAACTCCTGATAATATGTGATTCCAAGGGAAGGAAATGCTGAGAATAGCAGCTAATCTGTTCGCACTCCCACTGAGTCAAGATTCTTCCCCATTACCCCTTCCTGGGATACTGAATTTACTATTGATACCTTATTCCAAAGTAGGGAGCGAACCAGAGTGTAGATTCTGCTGAGCAAGCATTATAGACACAGGTCCATGTGTAAAGCCTGCTTGTGATCTGGTTATGTGTGTTTTATGTTCTGAGAAAAATGATTTGAGCCTTGCAAAGCAATTTAGGTCAGAATTTTGTGTCAAAAGCAGGCTGAAACATAGCTGGGACCCTGCCAGGAGACTTGATTTTGAGTATTTTATATAAAAATGCATATTATTATAGCATTTCTGCTCTGTTAAGTATCAAAAACTTTGGGTAAGGCCTTATCCTAGTTGGAAAAGGACAGCCACAAACTTCTAATTTGGTGACCTTAACTTCTCTCTGCCTGTCTGCAAAGTGAAGGAGTTAAAATAGATAATCCTGAGATGCTTTTGGGCCCAGGCTGTGAGTTGAAAGCTGGATGGTGGAGCTGTGTCTGTCCATAGGGAACCCAGGTGTTCCTCATGCATGACCCACATTGCATGGACTGAGAAGCTGCTGAAAGCCCCAATTTCTCCTTGGGGTAAGAACTGAGATGGGGAAAGACTGTGGGTCATATGGAAAGCCTATGTGATGAAATGAAAACACGGGCTTTGATTTCAGACAGACTCAGGTCCATATTCAAGTTCTCTAGCCTCATGGCTGTTTACTCCATTTCTCTGCCTGTGGTTTTTTCTTTTGCAAAAGAGGCTAACACCTATTCATCATCAGCTTGGGCGGCCCAAACAAAATATCACAAATGGTGTGGCTTTGACCCAAAATTTACTTCTGAACAGTTCTGGAGGCTAGAGGTCCAATAGCAAGGTGCTGTCAGGGTTAGTCTGTCGTGAGGCCTTCCTTCCTGGCTTCTCTATGGCCATTTCCCTCACTGTGTCCCCATGTGGCCTTTCCTCTGTGAATGCTTAGAAAAGAGCTCTGGAGTCTTTTTTCTCTTCTTATAAAGTGTGGACTGAAAAGGGGCTACATACTAAGCGTGACAAGCTTAGGGGAGGCCTGCATGGCAGGCCCTACAAACTCAGACACCAAAATGAACCACATAGGATGGTCTAAACATAAACATTTCGAACTAAAAGTTGGTCATGGTGGATAGTCACATCTTGGCTTGCAGCTTCCTGGACAAAGGTCAATCTTTCCCGTAAGTGAACCTGTTTATTGTTTTGTTGTTGTTGTTTTTCATCTAAGGTAACATACCATTGGAATGTCAGAGGAATGCCTTTTTCTGGAGGCCCCCCAACCCCCACCCCCAGGGCAGAACCCCCTTCACTAGAGCAGGAGACCACAGAACCTCTCATTGTTATCTTGTTCCCCAATGCCACCTCTATCTGGTGTAAATATTAATGATAAACTACCCTGTACCCACCCACATAAAAGAAGTACGTGTCTCTCCATTTTATATTTTATTCAATCCTGGAGATTTCCCTGCATTGCTTTCTCCCACCTATGAATTTCATGTAATCTTCCTTATGTTTCCTCCTTTGATTCTAATGCCTAAACTAAGCTGCAAAACTGTCATTCCCCAGAGAAGTGTCTTAATATGTTTAGATTTTGCTTCCTGGCAATTGTTGTCAGTTTGTCTCAAATAAATTTATTCACATTCTCACAGGTTTGGACATTTCTTACATTGACAAAGGACACCTGTTTTATGGGATTAAGGCCCAACACTTATGATCTCATTGAACCTTAATTACCCCCCTATCAGCCTTATCTCCAAAATGCAGTCATGTTGGCAGTTAGAACTTCAATCTATGAATTTTGGGGGATGGAGCACACAATTCTGTCTATAACACCTCTTTTAGAAGATTGTTGTAAAGATGAGACAGAGTAAAATGAGATGCTGTATGCAAAACACCTGACATAGTAGTTTCTGGCCTGCAGTTCCTTAAGCTCTGAAACCACACGCACAACCCAAGAATGTACTCCCTTAAAAGAGTTCTGAACCCATTAGATACTTACGATAAGAAAACAAGTAGCAACGGATAAATTTGAAGTTTTCTCTGTAAAATACTGATTATGTCTACAGTAGAGTGTGTATTTCTTTAAATATTATATGAAATAATTTCTTATCAACAAGTAGAAATTTATTTGATTTCTAGACTTAGCTCATTTTCCTAGGTCAATACCTACCACTTTACCATAGGCTTTACTTCCTTCTACAACTAACAGTCCATTCACAGGCACTGACTGCCCGCTGTCCATGCCATTGGAAAGAATAGCCAGATCCCGAGCTTGTCTATGGCCTGCTATTTGACTTTATGAACAATGTCTGTGCTCCTGTTTCCCAGGAGAAATAATGGAAATACAGGCACTCCTCACTGAACGGCGAGTTCCATTCCTATCACTAAATCATTAAGTGAACTGGATAAGTGAGGAGCTTAAAGGTGAATGTCTTGTGGTGTGTTATGGCATCATAGGGTATATATTTCTCAATAGGTATCATGCAACACCACACTTACAAGCAAAATACTCATATGTTGTCTTGTGTAATTGCGAATACTTTGTGTAGTGAATACCAATTGCCTGTGGAAACAGTACAAAGACTGAGAAAGGTGGATTCCTGAGACTCACACAGACTAAGACTGGGGATTCCTCACACTGGAGAGCTGACTGTAACTCTTAGCAGTCGTTAAACAGGTAGGTTCTTAAGTGAGGAGTGGCGATGATGGAAAGCGTGTGCGTGTGTGTGTGTGATATCAGCATATTATATCTATCTCTGTATAAAGAGAGACAAATAGACACAGACAGACATACAGAGACAGAGAGAGAGAAAAACAAAAAGAGCCTAGACGAATTTGATAGTTGAAAAGTACTGCAAAGGTAGTTAAGTGGTAAGAGATATCTTAACCCATTTCCTGTTTACAAAAAAAAAAAAAAAGCTCACTGCTGCATTCACTTAATTTTACATAAACACACTCTTTGAGGTTGAAGCAAATCTGACTGGCATTCAGTGTGAAAATAAAATATAGAAACTGTTCTTGGAGTTATTTCTAGATAGAATTTGTCTCTAATCCCAATGAAAAAAAATTGTGTATGATTATCAGTATTTAATAATATATATACCGTATATACATATATATATATATATATTTTTTTTTTAAGATTTATTTTTATTGTTTTTGACAGAGAGAGAGAGATAGAGACAGAGAGAAGAATAATATTTTTTTTTTTGTGGTAAATTTCAAAGCACAGAACTTTGGGGGTTGGGTTAGGGCTACCAGCTACACCCCAGTTTGGCATATGGACTTGCATTAGCCCCAGCCAGGAACTGAACCCTGGATCTCATAATCGCAAGCATATGCTCAACTTGTTGAGTGACCACAGCATCCTGAAATGCTAATATTTTAAGAATGAAATTGGACTATTCAGCTACCTATAAAACAAATTATATTTTTGCTGCCTTGTTTTTTATTCTCTTTTTTCAAAATTACTGCTGCAAATTCTTCAAATCTCTTTTTCACTTGTCTATTACAGGGTCTATTACTGACATGGAACCAGTTGCTTTGCTTTGTCACCTTTAATTCCACTCATGAAGCTTTCATTTTCTTTCTCTTGCATGGAATTGGAAGTTGAGAAAATGTCCTAATTCTGTATTTTATTTCAATTTGTGATGCCTTTTTTTCCTATCATTTTATTCTAATTTTTAAATCCACTTTCCATGTTCAGGCTTGTATAAAACCTAACACCTATTAATTTGTATCAATTCATAACTTTTATTTCAGTATACTATAAAATGTTCACTTTTATTTTTGTACTCATAGATAATGCATATCATCAAGTTTTAATCTAAATTATTAAGGCATCTATTTATTTAAACTACCGAAGTTCTTCATGTTTATAAGTTATTACTCAAATACTTTGTAGAATACACTAAAATGTATCACCAGAAATGTGTTTTTATTTATAACATCGTTGTGCTTATGTGTGGGTAAAAAAATATCTATTATTGAAATATTATAGAAAAACAGTATAAAAATGGAAGTAAGGCTCATATTCATTTAAAAGTTAATTAAATATTCTTTTGAGAAGATAGCACTGGAAGCTGTTTTCAAGTAGGGAAAAATAATACATTTCTTGATTTATTTTTCATTCATCGGTTGCGTTTAGACAGTTTAATTGCTATAATAAAAACTTCCTTTAATTCTCATTCTTGGAACCACAAGACATTTATTGCTTACTAAAAGCAATCCAGATTTTTGTTTTAAAAATGGGATTCACAATGAAAATCCACATGGAGGTAGTATTAGTTTTTTAAATTTAAAAGATAAAAGAATCTTTATACTTATTATTCTCAAGAATGAGAAGCTTTCACAATGTCCTACTGCTGTCCTCAAACCCTTAATTCTGTAGCAGTTGTACAAATGGGACCTTTAGGCAAAACAAATAGGGACGTCTTTGCTTAGCTCACACTCCAGGCTCGAAGTCTTCTAGAAAGGTGCTTTCATCTCCTGGAAGAGTTTGGTAGACTAACGCAGGCTTTGGGGTTAGAAAGAGATACAATCAAAGCACCACTCTACCCAGTGACTATTAGTGACTAAAGAACGACAGGAACTCTCTGAGCCTCAACTTCTGTGTGAAGTGGAAATAATGTCAATGTCAATCTCAAGGAATTATCTCAAGAATAATATACTTAACATGATGCTTGACTCCAAAAGTGCTCCAGAAATTGCAAGATCTTCTTGGCAGATAGCATACTGCACTAACACAATGTACTTAATGATAGCAAATATCATGACAATGTTACTGAACAGAAAAAAAAAAAAAAAGATCCTGAAAAGCAGCCCTAGATAGAGAAATCAGACTGTCAGTTAATGAAGGCACAAACTTTTAAAACATAATTAAAACATGTTTAAAAGTAAGTAGATTAAAATCATCTTATACTACAGAGACTAGGAATGGTTAGTCCCTAAGCAGAGTGGGGAAGTCTCATCTGAAGGGCCTTGGAGAAATCACCAATACTCCAGCCACAGCGTCGACTCCACCTCAGGAGGCAGAACTAGGTTTCTCCAGGTAACTTAGAGCTCTTAAAAGGAACTCGCTAGAGGTTGCTTCTATCCCTTGCAACTCCTGGGACTTAATATAGCTGGGATGATTATTTTTTAATTATTGCTTTGGGTTATATCTTTCAAAGCTTTGGTCAGGCATGTTATAAGTTAATGATAATGCTACAGTGGCTTTTTATTTGGGCCTCCAACTCAGTAAATACATGCCATAATGTCTTTGTAACTTTCACTGAGATGCACTGAACTCTGAGAGGGGGTTAGGAGAAAACTCATCTATGGCCACGAATAAGCTGCTGAAGTTTGACGCAGCCCGGCCACAGAAGGCCCTTTCATGAGCACTCCATTCATTCAAGATGGGTCCCTGTATCCAATGTCATATCTAGCTTCTGCAGTTGTACTTTGGCAGCACTCAGCAATGAACAGATAAGGTAATATCACTGAAGGTTCCCAGACGGAAAGCTTCTCATCACTGAAACCTCACTCGCCCTCTTCTGCTCTGAAGGGCAGCAAATGTGAAGGGAGGATGGAGGACAGAGGAAGAAAGAAAAGAAAGAAAAGAAAGAAGAAAGGAAGGAAGGAATGAAGGAAGGAAGGAAGGAAGGAAGGAAGGAAGAAAGAAAGAAAGAAAAAGACTTTTGGATGAACTGGAGGTAAGAAAGGCTCCTGGAGTAGAAATACCCACAATGGATCCCAGCAGAGCCTTTAGTCAGTGAAAGAAGTCAAAGTACCACTGAAAAATGTGGCTGGCTCTCCTAACATGGCCTTTGTGTTCAAGCTTATATTTTTACTACAATCCTTATTTTATTTTATCATGTGCAAAAAATAAACAAAGAAAAATTAAAAGAGCCCTTGACAGGGAGGCAGGAGGTGGAACCCAGACTAGAATCCAAATCTCATCATTACTGTTATTACTATTAATGATCTTGTTATTGCTAGTTACTATTTATAGACTGCATTTTTTTTTTTGTAGCATGCTTAGAACTGTACATATCAACATTTGAGTTGAATGGATATTTCTCTGAAAAAGACATACAAATGACTAACAAGCATGTGAAAAAAATGCTCAACATCGTTAGCTGCTAGGGAGAGGAAAATGAAAACCAGAATGAGGAACCATTTACACTCCCTAGGATGGCTATAATACAAAAAACGTGAAAAGAAAAAAAAGTGTTGGCATGAATGTGAAGAAACTGAAACCCTTGTGCATTGCTGGTGGGAGTATAAAGTGGTGTAAACCACCGTGGGGAACTGTTTGGCTGTTCTTCAAAAAGTTAAACAAAGAATTACCATTTGACCCAGCAATTTTACTCTTAATTATATAGCCCCCAAATTGAAAACAGGTACCCAAACAAATACTTGAACACAAGTATTCAAAGCAGGATAATTCACAATAGCTAAAAGGTAGCAATAACCTGAATGTTCATTAATGATGAATGGGTAAACGAAACATGGTATATACATTGGATGGAATATTATTTAGCCATAAAAAGGAATCAAATACTGATACATGCTATAGTTTGGATGAGCTTCCAAAACATTATGCTCTGTGGAAGAAACCAGATACAAAGTTCATACAGTGCTGATTCCATTTATATAAAATATTCAGAATAGCTAAATCCATAGAGACAGAAAACAGATTAGTCATTGTCAGGGGCTGGGAAGAGAAGGAACAGCTGCTTAATGGGTACCAAGTTTTCATTTGGGGTGATAACACTGTTTTGGAGCCTGATAGTAGTGGTAGTTACCCAACAATGTAAATGTGCTAACTAACACCGAGTTGTTCACATTAAATGGCTAATTTAGGTAAATGTGAATTTTGCTTCAATTAAAAAACATTTGAAATCACTTAATCCTTATGATAAACCTGTGATATGGGCACTATTTCTTCCATTTTTCAGATGATTCTAATATTCTTTCCATTGAGATACATATTATTTTTTATCAGAAGAAATGTGGCATTATATTTAGGATGGGACTTTACAAATGATGCAAAATATAGGCATATGCCTTTTGAGGAAGGCATAAAATGACCAATACATGCTAGTTTTGTTGATGCTTGCTGCCCAGTCCCATTTGCCATTAGCATGTAGATAAGAATCATAGTCTTAACCAACAGAGTTAAAAGACTACTAACCCCTGTCTGTAGTGAATTAGCTAGTTAAAAAAAAATGATTTGGTAACAGCAGGAAAAAGGCTAAGATGTGCCTGCCTTGTCCTCCTAAGGCTACAGAATATTCCCATCAGTATGTATTTTCAGAGGGGTGTTGGATGTGTTGGATGAAGGGAGAAATCTGGGGCAAGAAGTTGGAGGGAAATTTCTGAACAAACAAGTGGGAGGAGCTCAGTTTCAGCTTAGCTTTCTTTACCTTCACCTCTATTTGTAAACATGTATCTCAAACAAGACACACCATGGAGGTTGTCTTTCAGTTTTTCTGCAGTGACTGCTACATAAATAATAGGCAGAGAAAGGCTTTAGTGAGTCAAAGGATTTTTGTAGGTAGATAGCTCTAAGCAAATCAACAAAGCATTATTTTCTTTTCCAAACACCGCTGCTCTATCCCCAGGTTCACACCCTGTGGCAGACCCACTTCAGTTTATATTTTGTCAGCGAAAATATCTCTCTTTTCCTATAGCTCCCTGCCACAGTCTCTCCGTGTTCTAAGCACTGCTTTCAGGACTTCTGCTCTCTCTTCATGCTTACTCAATGACATCAGATTTCATAGTCTAGTTTTTAGGGTCGTCCACTGCTTAGATTCATTTCCCAAGACTGAAGCCAAATTAGATCTTCTCTACTTTTTCTTTCTCAAATTATACTGTTATCTAAGAATTAACATTTATTGAAGGCTTATTATATGCCAGGCCCGATAACAAATACTTTACATATATTGTTTAAGTTTTTAAATGCCAAACAAACCAGGTATTGTTCAAATGACGAAACTGAGACTAGGGAGAGTAAATAAATATATAACAGGAAAGCTCAGAGTCAGGATTTGAACCCAGTCTGTTTGGTGTTCAAACCCACGGTTTTAGGTACTGGTCTTGACTTTACCTTTTACCTTCCTGTTTTTTTTAATTTCTGTTCTTGCATCCTATATCTGATAAGTCCAAGAATGTTCTCCTTCACTCTCTTCTGGGTTTCTCTAACTGTTAATAATAACCATGACCCTGGGGAGTTAGAAGGATTTTTTTTTTTTCATTTGGACTTACATAGGAGAGCAAATGTTTTGTAGCTCTAATGATTACATTACTATTTTGATGATAGTACTGTGAGGAAGGCAGGGACCATATCTAATCCTTGTATTATGGACCTTGTTTTGAACAGAACCTTGTTTACAATAGGTGCTCAACAATTATTCAAAAATTCTTAAGAGTATCTGCCAGAAGATATTTTTTTTACTATAGAGTTCTTTGTGAAAATTTCTCATAAAAATGGATTTTATCTCTTCATTGTTTTACAAAATGTAATTTTCTGGTATTTTGGGAGCATTAAATAAATAGGGTGAACATTAGTAAAATATTCCTTATTTTAATATATGACTAAAGTACTTAAAATATTGAGTGCTAAAACTTATTTTTATCCAAGTGCTTACTTGAGCCAACATTGAGACTAAAGGGAAAAAAAAAATTACTCTTTGTAGATCTGTTACTTTAAACTTCTATTCTCATGAGTTTCGTGATAGGTCCATATAGAGAAATTAATTTACAGAAGTAGTCAGCATAACTGCTAAAAAATGCAAGCATAAACTACTATGCATCTTTTCCTTTGTGTGACTTCTGCACATTTCAATATTCAGTTCATCACGGTTAAGGTGTTCAAATTTACCAGCTGTAAGAATACCTATCAGATTATAGTCCAGCACTAAAAATAAACTGATGTTATTGAAAATAAACGAATCAGCACATTCTTAGCTGAATTGTTTTCTCATGTGACTTATACTACTTAACTAACTTTTTCTTTGTGATTGTTCATTTATCATATCAAATGTTCCTTTGGACATCTGCTTCTTTAAGTATAAAACAACAGGCTTGTTGAAAATGTTCAGTAGAAAACTGAAATAACTCTCTGGTCTGGAGTTACAAAAGCAAAACATTAATAGGGCCAGTTATTTTTTTTCATTTTTTAAGATATAAAGAAAATGATGTAATTTTCAATGTCAGTGCAGTCTGTTTATCAATAAAGTTCCATTTTTATAGCATGCAGAATACTAAACTTTAAAAAGTCCCTGGGCTTAGTTTGGACTACAGGATATTCTTGATGGAGCTCTTCTCAAAATCACTTGGAGTCCAAAGTGTCTATGCAAAACCATTAATCTCAGAATGTGTCTAAACACCAACCTTGAGACAGGCTGCAATTTACTGTTCTTTGTGACAGACAAATAGCTAGGGGAGTGCTGTCATTTAACCCCAGTGCTTTCTTTGGTAGTCATGGAAAGAAAGGTTATTTTATATTGCCTTGTCATAAAAAGACTACAGAATCCATCAACACGGTATAACTTTACATATAAAAATAATACTATGCATAGAGATTTCAGTCATCATGTGAAAAATAAACAAGACAGTCTTTAAATCAATGTCATTCACAAGGAATCAGCATGGACGTGTATTGACTGATTTTATAGTTAAAATAGAAAATATATGTAAATTTGAACGTTCTGTTTTGACATGGATGCTTTTGGCATTATCTTTAACCTGTATATACAAATATGAAACTGTGAAGGAGTCATATTTACAAAAGCTTGGTGTGTTCTCTTTATAGCTGCTCAGATATCCTTATATTAGATTAAGTGCCTGATTATGTGATATGTATTTCGCAAAATGCAAGTTAGCCTGAAGGTCTGGCATTTATTACGATATGCAATCAAATACACACTGATAGTGCTAGTGAAAAGGATTGCAAAGGTAACCCCTGAAATGTGTACCCAGGAATATGTATAGTTTTTTAGAAATCAGCTAAATATTAAAAGTCCAGTAATGTAAGTATTTCTTTTTAAAATTTTATTTGATTGTGGTAAGAACATTTAACATAAGATCTACCTACTTAACACATTTTTAAGTGTAGAATATAGTCCTATTGATTATAGATACAATCAAATATGTAATATTTAATTTTATTTTTCACTTTAAAGCACATGTGAATGTAATTAAGAGGTGACAGTTGTCACTGGTTTTATATAACCTGATGTCAATTACTAAAAAAAACCATACAAACATGGATACTTATGAGGGCATTTCAGAAAGTGTTTGGAGGAGGGTGGAATCACATCAGACTCGTCATGTATTGCAAAAGGACCTATTTATGCAGTACTGAACGGCATCAAAACCAACGTGTGAAATTCACACGAGGTCTAAAGCCCAGAAAAAAAAAAGTCTAGAAGTCTTTGAAATAAACGTATGACTAAAAAAAACCAAGTAATAATGGAAGGCAGCAATTCACCAAGATGAAAAAGTAAGCAGCTAGATAAAGGGGTGCTCATGTCACCCGACCTGAGGCTCCGTCGGTGCCAGCGGACTCCCTCACAGGACCTGAAATGACTGCCTTCCATCCGAGCCACTGTTTTTCCTTGGGAGCCCACTTCCCTGCCAGTAGCAATCGGAAAGCTGTACAGGAACTAGAGGTGGGCAAAATAAGTCAAAGGACAAAAATCAGCTCCAACACCATCTCATATTGCTTCTCTGGTTTTTCCTTGAAAAAGTTCTGCTCAGCACCTTAGAGCAATCCATATGTAGGCGGTTTGTAGAAAATAACAATTTTATTGAGTCATGTGAGTGAAACCTGGTTTGGAGGGTTTTACCTGATAGACAAAAAATCTGAACTGCATCCTAAATGGTATGTAGACAGGTAAGATATTGAGATGTGTAGCACATTTATTTGACCCTCAAATGGTGAGCTAACAAATGTACAAGGGCGGTCCAGAAACTATCCATCCAGACATAAATGCCTCTATTTTTCATATTACATGGATGGATACTTTCTGGACAGCCCTCATAGGTGATCTATAATATTTCAGGTCATTGTTTGGGGATTTTAATTCCCCAGCAAGTGAGCACTAGAAACATTCATCTGGCATTCACATAATTATCACCCTTATTTGTATGATACCTTAAAATTTATCTTCAGTTTGTGTATGACTGTATGTGTGTGAGTGTATGTATGTGAATGTGTGTGTGTGTGTGTGTGTGTGTGTGTGTGTAGAGTAGAATTTTTAAACTTGCAATTTGTTATAGAAAATGTGTTTTGTTGATGATTCTAGGTACCCCATAGACTTTATCCCTAAGAAAATACCATAGTATTTATATTTGGAATATTTTCCTTAAAATGAATGGGATTATTTGTATGCAAAATCTTTACATTGAGCTTCCCTCTCAATAGAATACTAAAATATTTTTTCCTGTTTTATATAAAATTATCTTAATGTTTGTTTTAGAAATAGTATTTAAATCAAAAAGCAACATCAGCAAAAATAATTTATAATTTTCTTTGTGCTTTTTTTGGTAAAACTGGTTAAGAATTTTGATATTGATTACCTTTTGGTGACAGGGTTCTTTTCAAATATTGTAACAATTGAAGTGTTACTGATAAGGGCAAGGCAAACCTTTAAAAAATCAATGTAATAAGGATAGTCATGTTTATTCTTGAAAATCAAGGGGATCATAAATTGAAGAAATTGGTTTAACAATCATATCTCATACAGATTGCATTTAGCAGCTTATAAAATGGACCACATTTTCAGTTTTCATCCTTTGCCACTGATGTTGATGCTTCATACACGTCCCGGCATCCCTGCCTATCTCTTCACCTCCTTTTTGCCTTCATCCTGCCTCAAGAACTCAGTGTCTCATTCTGGGTAATGTTTCTGATCTCTTCTCACTTAGCCAACTCTAGCTCTCCAAAAAAAAAAAATCATGAAAAAGCTACTATTTCTTCAAAATTTTTGTTTTATTTCCTTCAATCGCCGAGAACCGCTCTTTCAAATTTCTATCATCTGCATTTATTCTACTCCAGAGCATCATAACCATCATTTCACTTCTTCAAAGATTCAAATGTCCTTCATACATGGAAAGAAAATTTTTAATAATTGCAGATTAGAAGCTTTCCCTAGTTTCTTAAGGGATCAAAAACTGCAAATCAGTTTGGTAAAAGACTGATTTATTTCAGGTTTAGAAATGAGTTGAATCACAGACATAAAGATATTAGAAATAGGATATATTTCTTATTTTTACTACAGTTCTTTCTTCTTTATTAAAAATGTAGAGGGGAAGCCGGGATGGCTCAGTGGGTTGAGCGCTTACTTTGCAGCGCCGGGGACCGGGGATTGAGTCCCGGCCCCGGCCCGTGCGGAACCATGTGCTGAACTGGGAGCTCCCCCAGTTCAGTTCTCTCCCTGTCTCTGTCTCTGTCTCTGTCTCTCTCTCTCTCTCTCTCTCTCTCTCTCTGTCAAAAAAAAAAATAAATAAATAAAATAAAAATAAAAATGTAGCAATTTACCCTGATATTCAAAGTAAAGAACCTTTTTACTATATCTGGGGCCAGTTCTACCGTATCGCTGGCAACAACCTAAAAATCAACTGAATGCTATTAAATATATGTAATAAGTTGCTAACTTGGGTAAAATAAAGTAGGGTCAATATAGGGCCTAAAATCTTATTAGCTTTTTGGCCCCTTTCTAAGTTTTGCATTTGAAAAAAATGTACTTTGTATGACACCAAAGACAGCAGATAGCTCCAGGGTGGAAACAAGCCATACCTCTTGATTTTCACATGCAATTAACTGGTAGCCATGTAACTATTTATAACCCTAGAACTTGCCCTTTTCTGTAGATGGAATGATATGTACTCCAGCAGAATTGTGTTCTTAGTTAAAACCAAAACAAAAAACACCCATCTTATTATGTGATTAAAAAGACCCATGGAGGTTATTTTTGAGAGGCATTATTTTGCCACTAAATCAAGACTTAGCAAAGCCTGAAGACCTTATACCCTGTCCTGTGATTTTATTATGCATGCAATTCAATCCTGTGTGTTAGTTACCGGTAAGAGCTTTTCTAAATATGTGACATAGCGACATACATATTCTTAAGAAAGGATTTTTTTTTTTCAGGAATGAATCTGTACCATCCCTTAAAACCCCAGGCCTTTATCTGGGATACAAAGGTGCTAAATTTCTTGGCAGAAATCCTCCAAGGGGTTTTCCAGCTTGTCTTGGACTCCTTTGAGGTAAAGAATCCTCATTAAGTTTCATTTTATTCCAAACTGTCTGATTACCTAATGAGGTCAATTGGGGTGCAGGTAGGAGAGAACCACACGATCAGCCAGAGGTCAAATAAGAGAATTGGGTCCAGGTCAATAGAATTCTCTTATCTCTTTCTGTCTGCAGCTCTGCTCAACCTACCCCCTGCCCCCTCCCTGAAATTTCTCTACTCTAACCTTAAAATATTTGATTCCTTTAGTGTTCATTCACAGCTTCTGAGGTTCATGCTTTATTCTCCTTCAGGATCCATTGCTCCTCTAAACACTTATCATCCAATGCATTGTGTACAGAGAATTCCCAGCAGTCAGTTTTAAAATGAAAGATAAAGTGTTGAGCATCTGAGTGTTTTCAGGTGCTGGTGTCAGTACCTGGAATGCCTCCTGTTGGCAATGATGACTATCACTGGGGGCATTTGAGATCTCTCTATTCTGAGCAGTCTTCAGAAATCAGCCGTATCTGATTGTTCTTTCAGATCAAACGAAGTAGGAAGACAAAGTAAGCTGAGCATATTCCTTTACTCTGCACTTTATTGTTAAAAGGGGGAGGAATCCCAGTAGGACCCCTAACTCACTTTTATATATTACCAAACTTTTATAAGAATTCCTTTTTCCTTTCCAGCCCCTCCTCCCCCCGCCCTTCCCCTCACTGTCAGCTCCCTGATTGGGCTGAATAAATGTTTCTTTGCTCCTCTATGGTTTGTTCTATGCTGCTAAGAATTCACTGGACGACAGACACCAAAGCAGACCACAGACAAAAAAACAAACAAACTGCAGGCCATTTGGTGTTTTTAGAGGATGTGGCATGCAGTTACCTGCATTTAGCTCACAAATGGATAATTTCCCTTAAAAACGATACTTGCAAACTTTCCAATATAATTCCTTGGAACTCATGTTTTGGAGTGGTCTTAAGGGTTGCATATAGAGTGTAAACTGAGAAATACTTTAGTTTGCTCTCAGAGGTGGGCAGGGGAGAAGGCCTACAGCCTAAGCCAGCCTGTTTTACTAGGGTGTTGTATACAAACGATGTGAAGAAAGAAGGTGTAACAAAGTATCTGCCATTGAAAACAGCAAGGGAAATAGCAGTGGTTGGTGTGCTTTTAAAAATGTATTTCTTGTTGGACACAGGAAGTCCTTTTCCATCAAATTGCAACGTGACATAATGTAACGTGTCACAGACATTGTTAAAAAGCAGATTGGAATTGAGCTGCACAGAGTTAGTCTTAGATCTCAGTCACTTTCACACATTAAGACGGTCGAACATGCAAAGCTTATAAATTCTCCTGTTGAAGAGGTTTTTGGAGAATTTCACAAAACTCAGTGGGATCTTGGTGGGGATACTGACATTTACCACTGAGTTCTTTAATGAGAGCTAAACAAGAGAACACCACTCCTAATTTACTCAAGTAGAATTCAATATCCTAACAAGGCAATTGCAGAACACTGTTCTTTTATGAAACCAATTTTCATGCTATGAAATTTTAACTCTTTTATTTACCAGTAACTTCAGTTTGCTTCCTACAGCCTGCATTCATATTCTATGCCTGAGTTTTCTTATATAATTATTCCATTTTCTTTCTTCCAGCACTTTCTGATATCATTAATTGTATATATTATACACACTCTTAGTGCATATATATATATATATATGTATGTATATATATATATATATTTGTTGTTGTTGTTGTTGTTTTTTAAATTTTTTTTTTCTAATGTAACCCATGTCCCAATTCAGCATTCTAGCTTAAGTCACATGAGTTTACAGCTCCTGCCCTTGCATGCCTAGAACTATGTCCTTGTGATTACCAGAATGTCAATCAGCTTATCACTTTTCAATCCTATAAGACATCTCTGTGTCATGCCATTTTTCTAGTCAGCAAAGATAGTGAAAAAGGGTCAGGCAATTAGCACTGTTGACTATGGGAGGAATGAAGTACGGAGCATGCTATCTGCCAGTCCATTAAGAAAGGCCCCTGTCTCTGCTGGGTGTTGAGAGTTCACTCTACTAGACCTCCTTTTAGAATGGTGACAGGCATGGAAAAGTGGAAAGAAATAAGAGTCATCACTATTCTGCTACGTGAGACTTGAAATGTGAATTTGATATGCATGCTGCCCTCAACAGAGGTGTGATGAATGACCTCAGTCTGAGGCAGAAAGGAGACCTATTACAAGAGAGGAACAGATAGGCTACTACGGAATTCCAGGAAGTAAGTGCTCTTTCACCTGGGGGTCAAAGTGAGTAGGTGGTGAGAAACAGCGACATGGAAACACCTTGAAGGTGGAGTTTTCCTGACTTAGCCATGTTTCCTGCCCTTAGCCTGGAAGTCTCTTCCTCCAACTCTCACATAGTTATAGTTCTCAGCTTAGTGTCATCTTCCATGAGAGCTGCCCATGACTTCTCCTTCTGAGATTCTCCTGTTACTCTCTGTCTTAGGGTCCTATTAATGTCCCACTTAACAACGCATCACACTTTGTAAGTATTTAATTAAATTCATTGTTTTATATTAGCTATTGCTGAAGACTTTAAACTCCACAGGTGACCTTGACTCTCTTGGTAACCTCTATTCCCAGCACTCAGCATACTGCCTGACATGTAGTAGACACATAATAAATATTTGTTGAACAAGAGAGTGAATAAATCAGACAAACTGAGTTATACAGAGAAGGGTGGAGGTGGGGGCAGGAGGAGAGAGGGAGAGGCCATTCCTGGGAAAGTAAATATTAATAGCAAGATTCAGTGACATATAGGTAAGAAAAAAAAAAAAAGGTTCAGCTTGGCTGAAACATATGGAAGATGAAAAAGAATACTGAGAAAAATTTTGAAAAGGTACATTAGGATCAGAATACAGGGCTGTAGACTTTACTGTTTAGGTAACTGATAGTATTTGAGCAGGAGACTGATATTATTGCTCCTAGATCATCTTATGTCTTTAACCTAGAGATTTTGAAAGAAGAACACGTCTTTGTTTCAACTGCCTCTTGTGTCAAACCTATGATCTTTTGACCAGACCCATGGACCTTAGAGGGAGTTGGTTGGGCTGTCAGCAGCCTTGGATTTCAACTGAAATGAGTTCTAATGACCTGCTGAATCCTACAGTGTGAAAGTTCACATCAGGCCAAGCCCAGCATCTGAGATCAATTCAAGTCAATAGATTAAATGCCTCTAGGGTGTGCTGAGCACTGTGGAGATACAAAATAAATCAAAAGCAGGGTTCCCTTGCCTTAAAGAGCAGGAGAGAGCTACTGTGACGGAATTGCTCTAAGTGACCTCCCCACTTGTAAGTGCGCAAAGGAATCAGGCAAAGCTCAGGTAGACAGGACCTCTTCCTAAAGAGTGTTCTCTATGAAATAGCTCAATCACTCTGGGATCCAGGAAACAGTTTCGTCCTACTGTAGACCCTTATGGCTGTGTGTGTCTGTCTGGGTTCAGACAAACCCAGAGGGGCAGCATGTAAGAGTCCTGGATGAGGAGTCAGCTGCCCAAGGTTCTAGATCTGTCACTAAGAAACCATGTGTCATTGTTCAAGTCAGTTTAATAATCAGAATTCTTTTAAAAATACTGAACATTTGTTAATTTATCAACTACTTATTATGTATCTATTAAGTGCCAAGCACTGTGCTGAAAGAGCCCCAACTTTCCTGAGGTCACGTGAGAGACACAAGAGATAATGGGCAGGAAATGTGTTCTCAAACCTTATGTCCTGAGGCTGTGTGAATCAGTTCTGGCTGGTAGGGAGCCTGCAAAGTTGCCCAAAGCAACCTGGGAGTATGACTTATCACTGGCAAGAGAAACTACTGCTAAATCCCCATCTTTAAACCATGTCTTTAAAACCTAAAATAGAATTAAATACATACACAAAAATGTTCATTAGATTTTTCTGAACACTTACAAAAATCCATTTGTATTATAATGTCCTAATGGAACCAGAGTTTGATGATTATATATTTGGGAAAATGAGTTCATATTCCTATTTCTGGTTTACAGAAGCACAATGCACCCCTGGTGATGAAAACAGGTCTCTGTCCCCATCTCTCATGTGGTGTGACCATGGGGTGAGTCAGGGAGCCAGAGTGCAGAACCAGCCTGGGATCACAGAGCAGGGGGGGAAAGCATGGGGTCTGGGGTCTTGGAGTAAGGGAGAATGGGAGGACTTAAGAACAGGAGCTCTGAGCTGAAGATCTGAGTGAAAGCACTGAAGGGCAAAGAAAATCACTGGAAGCTATGAAAATAGGAAGAAAAAAATCCTTGTTGCCACTAAATAGGCAGCAAGGGGTGGCAGGCCATCAACAGCATAGCTGGCCCTTGAGATGCAACACCTCTTAAGTTAGCTTTAAGGCTGGCCACTGTGCCTGGAAGACCATTTTCTACCTGTTGACTAGGACTTCAGCTGGCCCACTTCTCTAGCTCTGCAGAGTCTGCTCTCCGAGTGGATAGCTTCCTGCTCTCCTCTCTCTCTTTGACAACTTGCTCTTGCTTCTGATGACATGGTAGAGACAGAGTTGTATTCTCTGATGGTCTAGCTGAGATGCCTGTTCCTCATAGGGGTATGTGAATACAGTAGGCTCTTTGCTAACCAGCACCCATGGGGATTGGTAGATGCCAGACAAATGTACATAGAGTCTCCATTACCTGAAACTCAAGCACCCAGCACTCTCAAGCAACTAGTAAAATCTCAAGCAACCAGCACAATGCCGGCTGCTTCAGAGTGCCAGTTTCTTGAGTTCTGGTTAATATAGAGTCTACACTGTTAGGTCTCTCCAGATAGACTTTATTGTTTTGGAGATTTGCAATTAGTAATTTAAGGTGAAATGTAAACCTAAGCCAAAGTTTCCCACCCTCGGTAGTAGTGACATTTTAAATTGGATAATTCTTTGTCGTGGAGCACTGTCCTGTGCTTTGTAGGATGGTTAGCGGTGTCCTTGGTCTTTATCTACCACTCTCCTCCTCAAGCAGTAACAAGCAAAAGTGTCTCCTGATATTGCTAAATGTCCCTTGAAGGGCAAAAATGTGCCTAGCTGGGAACACTGATCTAAGCAAATCAATGGGAACAACACTTAAGGGCATCCCTTAGTGCTTTATCCCTGATAGGACTTTCTGACAAGGTAACAAAATTATTACAATGATTTTAAGCACTCAATGTATTTAAACTTTAAAATCTCGAACTATCCAATTGTGTTATACAGGGTGACCTTTGCCATCACTATCAATTATTTGTCCAGACAATGTCACATCTGTTCCTTGGGTGGAGGCACTGAGGAAATATGTGTTAAGTGAATAAATGATGCCATTTAAGAACAGGAATAATGCTTTCATTTGCTTTTAATTCTGGCCCAATTTAGCAATATCAAAGGGACACTTAGCGATATCAAAACTAAGATGTGGTTATTTAGTAAGCCTTCAAAAATACCTCTTTCTACTATGTTAATTGGTGTATGAAGAACAAGCATGAACTAAGGACATAACAGAAAGTGATCATTTTATGTCCGTCTGTCAGCCACTGATCTCTCCATGGCTGAAAGTGATCTCTGGAGAACATTTGAACACCCCTGTGACAAATACATTAAATAATAGAATTTTCTTTAAGAAATCCTACACTAATCTCCTTCCTCCTCTTAATTCTCACAAATGTCACATGGACCTTTGCTGTATCACTAATCATTTTATTCGATGCACTTTGTTTATGACTTACTTTCCTTAACAGACTGAAAGCTCTTTGCCTGTCAGATATACAAGTGATTCATTTCTTGTATGCGCCCCTGCCCAAGGCCTTAGCACAATGCCACACAGAAATAAATAAATACGTATTTAAGGGTTTGTCCTTGTCTTTAAGACTCAATTTCTCTTTTAAGCCAAGTTTTCAGTATAGGCCAGAAAAACCTAATCTTTCCAATGTTTGAGTTTTAACCATTTTATCCTGAAAGAAAGACAGTAAATACTTCATTGTTTTTTAACCCATGCACGATACTTTCCAAGTGATATTTATGTACAATCATGGACCTCACACACATATTAAAGATAAACAAACACCATTTAAGCTAAGATGTGTTCATTTACCGGTATTACAGACACTGAAATACCTCTTAGATTTTCCCTTTTCCCCTTAAGTAGTAATCAGATCTCTCTTTGAATGCCACTTCACCTTGATATTGAAATCTGGCATTTAGTATAATTGTGGTCTTAAAGATCCATCAAGACCTCACATAAGCAAGAGACATCGTATAATAGCCTAGGGCTTTACACATGGAACTTCCCAGCTCAATCTAATGGGTGGTGTTTGAAGGGGAGTGGAGAACATTGGAGGTGAGTCCAAGAGACACCAGGTTGCTGACCACTCTAAAGAGAAAAGTAGCTGAAGTGCTTTCTCCGCCACCTCCCACTGTCCCTTCTAGGATAGAGGAAAGGAACTCTTCAAACTGGCTACAAATGGAACTAAGGTAGGTCTGGAGGTCAAAATCTGATACAGAAGAGGGAACTCTGATCCAGGGTTTTCTTTGCACACCTCATTCTTTGGATAAAGGCCTATTGCACTTTGTATAAATCTACTCTAAGATCACGCTCACACCAAAGACCTTTTGTTCACGAAGTGTGTGAATGGTAAGTAATTGAACAGAGAGGAAGGATGATAGGTAGATCTATAGCCAGACATATAAATAGTCACACACAGAAGCCAGCACACAAATTTCCAGTCCCTACTGTAGAAACTCTCCTTGAGTAACTCTGAGAAATACCAGCTGATGACTGACTCCCCCATGCTATGTAGGTCAGAAGGATATGAGAACCCAAATATAAAAAAAATCACAGCAAAATGTATCCTCAGTTGGTCCTAAGGCGTTTTATAAAGCTCCCCTAATTGGCCACATCAGAGGATGGTTTGAACTTCGTGCATGAAAACAACTTACCATTCCTGGTGATAACACCATTTACAATGAGGTTTTACTCCGAGTGTTCAAGAATAATAGAAACAGTATTTTTAAATAAATGTGTTGCAACATGCAGGCAGTATTTTCAAAAGCATCACCTGCTCCCCATTTAGAAAGGTAGGTTGCTGCTCTGCTGGAAAAGTAAGATTGGCTTTCGTGAAATTTTTTTCAATAACAGTGTCTGAGAGGCTTTTTTTTTTCCTTTTTCTCTTTTTTGCACTTGAATGATATATGTGTAAAAAGGAATATGTTTCCTTTAGAGAGGTACAAAAATATCTTTTACTCTGAACATGAAATTGAGTTGAAGTCACCTTTGTTAATTCAGCCAAGTTTTATGATGTGTGCAAGGTAAATTTCTTTTTTTTTTTTAACATCAGACTCTTCTAAAAATTTGCTGTAGTAAAGCAATTTATTGCTATTAATCTCATCTAGATCTGTCAAATCAACAAGGAGGCTGATTATCTGATGATATTTATATATGTCTGAATAAAGCAAACACCTGAAAGTCCATGAACTAATAAAACATTCTCAGAAAAATGAGCAAGAAAAAAGTGGAATAAAAGTAGGTAGAAATCTATGAAGTTGATATTTTACTTTAATGTTCATCTATATCCTTAATACTTACTAGTTAAAAATACCTTGTTATTAACTAAATCAATTTCTGGACAAGTATATTTTATCATGGTTTATTATCCATCATTATTTAAACTCTGGAATATTTAAATATGTACAATAAGAAACGTTGCTAACATTGGGGCAGGGGATCCATGAAAAATTACATTTAGCTTATAACATTTAAAATGATTGAATGAAATCTTATATGAACAACTGTTTGGTGAATTATCAATGGATGTCGAAGAAATTTATGTAGGTCATATCTGGATGTCACCCACAGTCTCATGTAGAATATTCCTTGGGGTCACTGCTAGCTGCATGGATCACTGGGCTCATCTGGTATGACATTTCTTACATGGTCAGGCTCACAAAGCAAGAGATAAATTAGCTGTGGAAAACTATACCTTGTAACAAACTTCATAATTGTAAAGGATGTACATCGAAAGATCTCAGAGCTCCTTTTTTCTAATTGAGCTTAGCCTGGAGATACACACAGCAGAAGGATGGGAGGAAAACATGCTAATGGCAATCCTGAAATCCAAAATAATCAAGGTCAAAGAATAATGAGTTGCTGCCTCCACACAAGGTTAAGAATACTTAAATCATTCAGTTTCAAGGCCCATGCTAATCTTCATGATATCAAACTGTATCCCACGTAGCATTATACACACTTACTTTTTACTGATTGGAAAACAATGCAAAGAGTTACCACCTATTATAAAAAAAGTAACTGTCCATAAAATCTGTAAGGAAATATTTTCTCTGCTTTCTAATTTAGTAAACAGAAGACTCGTTCCTCTGTCTTCAGTCATCTTGCTTTGCCCCTCTCCTAATTATTCTTTGTTGATAGCATCTTAAAGGATATTATCTTAGATGGTGACCATTGATTTGGGTCATACGCTGTGAAGTAAGGTGTTTGGTCTGACAGCCAAGGGGAAGTTTTAGAGCACGTCCCTTTTTTTAGACTGTGCACAAGCCCCCACTCCCAACCCCCCACCCCTCAACACAGCCTTGACTGTTTTACAACATAAAGGATTCTCACAGGCTCTGAGGGCCAGGACTTTGGTAGCAGAAGCTACTTGGACAAGAATAAACCCTTGGGGATGCAGGATGTATCTCAGGACAGGCACAACCCTTCCATGGTGTTCTGGTTTTCATCTGTGCAAACCTGGCTACGTGGAAAGTCATGACCAAGCACCAGGCCACATGCCTGTGTAGAAAGCTATCTGTCATATAATTTTACAGTATGGACCCTATCTTGGTCCAAGAATAATTGCAATATATATATATTTTTTAAGCCTTGAAATAGCTACAGACTTTAGCTCTGTGAGGGCAATGCTTTATATCTGATATCAGATTAAACTGAAATAATAAACTTTACAAGGTGTTTTTAAACATGTTTTAAAGTGAGTTTGCCAATGACCTCTTTGCATTAAATAGTTTTTTTTTCTACCATTTCGTCACTATCTTTGGGACAGCTCCAACAAATCCATTTTGCTCACTCCCTAACTTCCTAATACAGAGTAGATCATTATTCAATATTAATTCCCATAGTTAAAAAAAAAGCAGTGAGCTGAAAAAGGAGAAATGTTCTAAACTTCTTGTCTTTTGCTCCTATTTCCCCCATTGGCTGTATACATTAGCAAGAAAATCTGTTTATACCCCTTAGAACACTTTTTATTGTTTGAGAGAAGGTGGGGGAGAGGGGGGAGAGATGGGGGGATAGACGAGGGGAGAGAGAAAGTGAGAGAGAGACAGAGAACGAGAGAAGGCCCAGAGCAGTCTCCATTGTTGTACATCACTAGTTGTGACATGGTTTCATTCCACACAGGTGGATGTGGGGCCATGCAGGGTGGGAACTGAACCAGGGGCCTCCCACAAGAGAGGAGAGAACCTTCACTGCCATCCCATCCCGGTGGTTACTAGTCACACCACAGTTCAGCATATGTGCTTGCATAGTGAGGGGCAGGGAATTGAACCCCAGACCTTGTGATTGCAAGGTAAGCACTTAACTGCTGAGCTATCCTGGCATCCCCTAACTGGTCAAAGATATTTTTAATAGAGGCAAACTGTCACCTTGGCTATATGACAAAAAACATACATGAGCATCATGCTTAACAATCCACCCTTATACAGGAAGAGCCAAAGTCACCTGAATACTTTCTTAGGTACGGGCTTCAGCAAAGCTCTGAAACAGGACTGGCAGCTGCAGAAAGCTAAGTTATTCTTTCCTACATCTCAGGCCAAACAGGAGGCACTGACCCACATTACTCTGTCCAGGCTTAGGGATAACCCTGCTTGTTCAAAAGGAAATGGTTCAGAATCATAGTGACAACTTACCATAGTATCTCAAATATAAAACTAACTTTTACCTTGTACCAAATACTGTATCTGCAAAATACCAAAACATGCAGTTGAAAAGTTAAATCTGTAGTGAACCAATCAAATTTTTGTTCCACAAGATAACAAACATAGAGCTAATTATAATCTTGAGTGGTTTACAATGTTTGCGACACTATTAATTTACGCTGTTTCTTTCATCTCCTCCAATTCTTTGATTATCTGCCAAATAGTGATATAATCAGTTTCTAGTCCCAGTTGAGGCTGGGAGGGAATATTCAATTGGAGTTTTATGTGGGTTCTTTGCTTTTTCCTTTCTCTTTTAGTCAATGTTGATCCAGGGGGAATAAAAGCGAAAATCCAAAACCAAAACCAACAAAACCCTAAAATTGTATACAAGTCAAAGGCTTTGGAATTCTGACTTCAGTTCTACAGAGGTCTTGGAAAAGAGTGGACCTCACCAACTAAAATGAAGCCCTTGGCTTATTTATAGATTTCAGTTATATATGGTATTTCTTTTCTTCACTTCCAAAACAGGCCATATTCTACTGTTCTTACCAACTCTTTTAAACCAATGCTTTTAAACCATAGCATGATTCTGTGCCATGGAAATTGTGTGACATTTAGCTTAGGTGCGATTTATTTGCAAAACATCATTTTGTAAATTTTTTTTTTTTTTAATTTAGGAAATGTTTCTGAGTATTTATTTGTTAAACTTAGTTAAAACATCTGGGTAACCTTAATAAATATAAAAGTACATTCAAATCACCCTAAAAAATATCAGATAAAGCATATGCCCTGAAATCATGCTAACTATATCTAAATTATAACAAACTCTGGAGAGACTCTTTTAGAGTTGTTTTGTTTTGTTTTTGTCCAGGTTTTTTTCCTATGTTAGAAAATGTATGGTGGTTTTGCCTGATTTAGAAAGTTTGGGGTATGTGGAGGATAACCTTTGTTTCATCATTAAGATAAATGCTTATATGTGTGTTTTTATGGCATCAGCGTATCTACATTGAAGCAACTGCCTCATATGAAAAATTATCATTCAATGAGCATCTCAGAGGAGCACTAAAACATTCAAGTTTATATCTTAGCTATTAAAGACTAAATGGTTATTGTAGAGAACCTCCGGTATGGGAAGAGTGCTTTTCCTGAGTTGACAAGAGAACAATTGGAAGAGAGGGTATTTAAAATACCAGGGGATATCAGGGTAATGTTAGCCTCAGAAAATGGGTTAGGAAATATTGCCTCTTCAATTTTTTTGGTGGGTGAGAATTCTACCTCTGAACCACCAATGCTCATTTTAATATTTTGGAAGAGTTTGAGGAGGACAGATATTAAATTATATTTGAATGTTTGGTAGGATTCACTAGTGAAGCAATCTGGTACTAGACTTTTGCTTTTGGGGAGGGTTTGGATGATAGTTCCCATATCCTTACTGTATATAGATTGTTTATTTCTTTGTGATTCAGTCTAGGAAGGTTCTATGTTTCTAAGAACTTGTCCACTTCTTCTCTGTTATTGAATTTAGTGGTAGTTAGTTGTTCATAGTATTCTTGCATGATCCTTTGTATTATATATGTGGCATCTGTTGTAACTTCTCTCTTAATTTCTGATTTGGTTTATTTGTGTCTGTTCTCTTTTTTCATTAGTTAGTCTAGCCAGTGGGCTGACAATCTTATTAATATTTTCAAAGAACCAGCTCTTTGTTGCCTTAATTTTTCCTATTTTCTTTTTGTTCTCTATTTTATTTAATTCTGTTCTAATTTTTATTTCCTTTCTTCTGATGATTTTGGGTTTCATTTGTTTTTCCTTTTCTAGTTCTTTAAGGTATAATGTTAAGTTGCTTATTTAGTATTTTCTTTGTTTCTTGAGATAGGCCTGTAATGATATAAATTTCCCTCTCAATACTGCTTTCGCAGCATCCCAATATTTTGATATGATATATTTTCTCATTTGTTTCTATGTATCTTTGGACTTCTTTTATTTCTTCTTTGACCCAGTCCTTCTTTATAGAACATTGCTTAATCTCTGTGTATCTGTGGGTTTTCCTGTTTTTTCACTTTTTATTTTTTATTTTTTAAATTTATTTTCCAGTGTCAAAGCATTGTGGTTGGAGAATATGCTTGTTATGATGTTAGTACTTTTAAATTTGCTGAAGCTAGTTTCCTGTCCCAACATATGGTCTATCCTTGAGAATGTTCCTTATAGAATAGAATAGAAAAGAAAGTATAGTTTGGTGTTCTTGGATAGCCAAAGCAATCATAAGGAAAAAGAACAAGGCTGGAGGTATCATATTCCATCACTTCAATTTATACTACAAAGTGACAATAATCAAAACAGCATGGTATTGACAGAAAAATAGACACAAAGACCAATTGAATAGAATTGAAGACCCAGAAATAAACCTTCACATATATGGGCAGATAATTTTTGACAAAGAAGCCAAAAATGTACAATAAATAAAAGAGATTATCTTCAATATATGGTTCTGGGAAAACTGGAAAGCCACATGCAAAAAAATGAAACTAGACTGCTATTTCTTACCATATACCATAATTAACTCAAGATAGATCACAGAATTAAATATAAGGTCTGAAACAATAACTTGCATAGAAGAAAGCATAGGAACAAAACTTATGAACCTGGGGTTCTGAGAGGATTTTAAAGATTTATTTTTATTTATTATTTTTTTTAACACAGAGAGAGAGACAGAGAGACGGAGAGAAGGGGGAGGGCCCAGAGCAGTCTCCGTAGTTGACAGCATTAGTTTTCCATATAGTTTCACTCCACAGGTGGGCGCGGGGCTGCGCAGAGCAGGAACTGGGCCGGGAGCCTCCCGCATAGGCCCCGGCAAGAACTAAACTATGGGCACACTCCAGTTCAGCATATTGGTCTGAATGGGCCGGGCCTGGGATTAGATCCTTGGTTTCCAGGGCTGCAAAGCGAGCGCTTAACCTGCTGAGCCATCCCAGCTTCCCCTCTGAAAGGATTTTATGTTCACCTCAAAGGCAAGAGAAGTAAAAGCAAAAATAAAGGGATGAGAATATATCAAATTAAAAAGCTCTGAACAACTAACGAAACCATTAGCAAAGCAAATAGGCAATCAACCAAATGGCAGAAGATATTTGCAAATAGTACCACTAATAAGAGGCTAATATCCAAAATATATAAAAAACCCATACCACCACCACCGAAAAAACAATCCAATTAAAAAAAGGGCAGAGGACCTGAAGAGAAACTTGTAACAAGACAAACAGCCAGTATATATATATATATATATATATATATATATATATATATATATACACACTAGATATTAGGAAAATGCAAATCAACAACCACAATGCGATACCACCTCACACCTGATGAAATGGTTATTATTAACAAGACAGATAATAATAAATACTGGAGACACTGTGGAGAAAAAGGAACCCACCCTATGGTAGGAATATAAATTGGTACAACTACTATGGAAAACAGCATGCAGGTTCCTCAAAAAATTAGGTCCAGACTACCATATGTCCCAGAAATCTCTTTTCTGGGTATCTACCTAAAAAATCTGAAAACTTTTTTCTGCAAAGATATATGTATCCCAATGTTCACTGCAGCACTGTTCACAATGGCCAAGACATGGGAACAACCAAAGTGTCCTTCAACAGATGACTGGATAAAGATGATGTGGTATATATATACACTGGAATACTACTCGGCCATAAGGAAGGATGGAATAGTGCCATCTGCAACAACATGGATAGATTTTGAGATTACCACGCTAAGTGAAATAAGTCAGACCGAAGTCCAGAACAATATGGCTTCACTCATAGGTGGGATATAAAACTGGAAACAACGAATGAACAAGACAAAGCAAACAAAGAAGCAGAAACTCATAGACACAGGTGACAGCTTAGTCATTACCAGAGAGTAATCTGGGCAGGGGTGGCAGAAGAGGATAAAAGGGGTCAAATACATGGTGACAGAAAAAGGACTGACTCTAGGTGGTGAAAACACAGTGTGATATATAGATGTATTATAGAAATGCACATCTGAAAACTTTGTAATTTTAGTATCCAATGTCACTCTAATCAATTTAATAGAATTTTTTAAAAAAGACTACACACAAAAAAGAGGAATATGGAGTAAATACTTGTGATGAAAGGATGTAGGGAGGAGTGATGGTGGAGGGTAGTATTGCAGTCCTTTTTCCCTTATCTTTTCACCATAATTTGAATATTAAAATTATACATATTACTTTAATACAGGTAAAAATTAACTTAAAAAAAGATAAGGGGAGGTTGACATGTTTTATTATAGTGGCATTCACAAAGAGTTTTTCCTAAGGTGAAATGCGGGAGATTTGAAGGAATCTCATCAGCAGTGGGTTTCAGAGAACCAAGCACTGCTTTTGCATGGAGTATTGAGTTGTATTTCTATAGAAGAAAACACATAGGTGATTACATTTCAGCTTTGAGTGCCAGAAATTAGGAGCACAGCTCCCACTCGTAATAAGAAGAGCTATGCACCTGATTCCCCATATACTTCAATAATAATTTATCCTAATTATTTAATTTATTTGAAGTCTATTAGAAACCTATACAGACAAGTTCTTCACAGTGTGTGCCTTTGTTGTGATTCACACTTGAATGAAAAGAAATGCCAGGAGGAGGATTTGAGGAAAATATCAGCAAAGCAACTTAGATAAATCACTTCTTATTTAGGCTATATCTATTGCATTTCCTGGATCTTTGTTCCCATAGCCTGTGTGCTAAACATAATGCTAAAATTCTTAGAGAGAATCTTAAAAGAATAGTTACTGAGGAAATACATGATGGTAAATTGTAAATCTATTTTACATGAACTGTTCTACCTTAACAGAGAAATCTCACCATCACCTAAATTGCAATCAAGGGAAGAAAAATACCCTGCATGCAGGAGATGGCATACGACACAGCCATTCATCCCAGAGTTTTATAGTTTTGATTAATTACTCGCTGAATCTGTAAGACTGTGTACCTGTGCATGTAAGAATTTTTATTAAAGGACTTTCATATCACTTATCTCTGAGACACTCTTAGGGGAAAAGTAAAACATCAGTGCCTGAGAGGGATATTAAAAGAAAACAACGGTAGTTGCTGTTATTTTATGTAATAATTAAATCACAATTTTATTCTTAAAAAAAAAAATCCTTCTGTCTTATCTTTGCCCTTCTGTAAGCTGAAAAGCAAAAATCTCTTCTACAAGTACTGAAATTGTGTCAACTTTAATGTGGGAGAAAATAAAAGATTACTGGTTTGGGATATAAATAAATTCAAATCTAGAACTTGGATATAAATTTATATCAGCAACAAAATTGTAGCTACTGTTATAGTCCCTTAAGAGGTAGGAACTTGGGATCCCAGGATAGCTCAGCAGGTTGAGCTCTTGCCTTGCAACTGAGAGGCCCAGGGATCGAATCCCAGCCCCAGCCCGTGCAAACCTATATGCTGAACTGTGGTGTGACTAGTAACCACCGGGATGGCAGTGAAGGTTCTTGCCTCTCTTGTGCGAGGCCCCTGGTTCAGTTCCCACCCTGCACGGCCCCACATCCACCTGTGTGGAATGAAACCATGTCACAACTAGTGATGTACAACAATGGAGACTGCTCTGGGCCTTCTCTCCTTCTCTGTCTCTCTCTCGCCTTCTCTCAAACAAGAAAATAAATCAAGCTTGAAACTCCTGTAATTATTTTTTCATCTTAAAAAAAGAATAATATATTGACTTAGAACATAAAAAAGAAATACACTCAAGTAATGCAATTTTTCTGATATAAAAATGTTGCCATTCTCATATATTTATATCTCATAATTTATTATTTGGAAAACCCTTTTATCCAAGGAAAATTTTTACTGAATTTTTATATTCAAAGAAGAAACAGACCATCAATTAGAAAGTAAAGAATCTCAAAGAACTCAACCTTTTTGACCAAAAGAGTTTGGTACTTTTTGAACGTTTTATTCTGGGAAACCAGAACTTTTAGGTATACTGCTATTCATATACCCATATTCACACCAGATTTTCTGTTGTAAATTCTCTTATAGTTTCCTGGTGAAAGACACTTTTCATTTTGTGGAAACCCCTCAGAATATGGTTTCAAATGCATCTGTTTGCAAGGTTCAAGAGCTTTAAATTACTAGACCATGGCCACCATTGAGAAAACGCACTGAGCTGTATTAAGAAGAGAAAAAAAAACAGGTACAAGTTTAATTCTCTAAGGTTGCCATGTAAGTGCTGCTCAGAAAGGATTAAGACTTCCTGAGAACAAGAGAGCTCTAAACAAATCACTCCCAAAGTCAGGAAAACATGCACACAAGCTCTGTAATTCACTGTGTTTCTTCGACTATCTCACTAAAAAATTCTCCTTAGTTAAAAATCAGAGATTGTATATTTTAAAATATCTCCACTCATCTAAGTTTCCAGGAAGAAAAGGCTGTAGAAATGCCAATGCTTTCATACTTCTCAAAAAGAGCATAGAGATCAGAATAATCACACTTTTTGTAATCATTTACCTATAGCAAATTCACAGAGGTTAATGATATAAGTAATAGACCATACAGAACACTGCAACTTAGTGAAAGGTTTGAATTTTGTCAAGAGAAACAAACTGTATATTTTAAGTAGTTTTTTTGGTTTGTTTTGTTCGGTCGTTCTGGACACATTTCAGTGCCTGGGGCTTACCTGCTCTTCTTTAAAGAGGTCTTTAGTTCCTTTACTGCACAGAAATTCTAAATCACTTTGTTGTAGGAGAGCAGGAACTCTAGAACAAAATAAATGAAATATATAAACTGGAAGAAAACTTAATCAGAAGTTTTATATGAATAATTTCAGTTCTGAAACTTTAAAAATTAAGAGATATGTTGTGACAAGATTAATGATGATGTATAATACTTAAACAGAAAAAAATTATTAATAATCATAAAAAAGTTTGTGGCTAACCTAGAAGTGTGTTTTGTTAAACTCTATTTTACATGTCCACGTAGTTTTTAGCTTTTATATTTTATAATAGTTAAAGCAAGAAATTTATGTCTTATTTATCTTTACAAGAATGAGTGTTCGCGAATTTATCTAAGAGCTGACACCTTTTGATCTTGTTTAAAGCCCCACTCATCTCTGTACCTGTTGCTAATTCTGATTACACATTATAATAATTAGATTAGAGTAGGAGATATTTTATGTCACATTATATTTCCAGAGCTCAGGATTATGCTTACACACTACTGTGTAAATTTACAAATAGCTGTTTCTGGTTCTGTTGAAGGAAAAAAATTGTATGAGTTCCTTGCTATTGCGTTTTGTTTAGTCACTTTAAATAGCAATTACATCTAAAATAAATCCACTCCTTGAGTTTCTCATTTTAGCCTTATAGTCCTTTAGCAGTTTCCAAGTATTGAACAATAAATATATAGTTTTCTCCATTTCTTTACCTCTTCTCATCCTACACTAAGATAAGAAAACCCACAAACAAACAAACAAAAATATATGGAGGCTGTAAAGTAGGCAAAGATAAGTCAGAGATTACTTTTAGCTTTTGAACTTGTTGACTAAGAGATAATTGATATAATTGTCAGAAAGAGAAGCAAATAGAAAAACTGTTATTTCAGAAAGCTTTTTTTTTTTTTAATATTAAGGGCCTAGATCAATGTCTGGTTAATATATTAGCTAAAAGTGCTGAGTCATAGGGGTGGAAGTCACGCAATGGTTGTCACTCTTCAGGATATGGGGAGAAGCTAATCTACACTTGAGAGCATATCTACATGCCAGTGTTGGGGGCTGAAGAGACGAGCACTAGAGGAAAGAGGAAGGGAAAGGGGATCAAGGAATCATATTAGAGGCCCGGAGAGAGTGTTTTGAGAAAAAAACAAGTGGTCAACAATATTAAATGCTACATGCCTGGTTTTGAAAGAATGGGAACTGTCTGAAAACCATAGGATGTGATTTTGGGAAACACTTGTGACTTCTGAGACTGATATTGTGATTATAGAGAGGGTGCAAAAGCCTGCTAACAGGAGGAGAAAAGCTAGGTAATGAGGAGAGGAAAAAAACCATCATAGAGTTGATGGAAATATTTTCTGGTAGCAATTTTACTTTGGTTGCTAATGGAGGAATTATCTCAAGCTTGATAATAAAATGGAAGTAAAGACAAATGACAAGGGAAAGGCTGTAGATGATAGAGAACGGTGGAATGGGGGTGGAAGTGGGTGCATGACTATACGCGTGAGAGAAATTAAGACCAAGGGTAGATGGAAAGTCTGGCTGTAACAGAGGAGAGATGATGCCATTTTATCTGAGGCAGGGAGGGCAAAGTTGTTTGTTAAGACAAACATGGTGGATTTGACGATTTGAGAAATTGTGAAATGTGAAAAAATAAAAAAAACAGAGCATCTGGGCAATACCAGTAGGTGTTAAAAATAAATGAACTCAAAAGGTCATGCAGGAATTTGGTGAAATTGAGTAAATTAGGTGTATCCTGGACCTAGTTGGAAGGTTTTCATCGTTTTCCCAAGAAACTCTGCATGAACTATCAGCTGAGAAAATAAAAAGTGAAGCTTACCTAAGGTTGAGAATCTGCTAGGCAAAAACGATAAAGAAAAAGAAAAGAAAAAGTGGCAAGTCAAGGACACACAGAAGACATGAAAAAGAGTAAAGAACTGGATGAATTTGGAAAGTGGGTTGGATGTTTCAAGTGGTTGACTAAGACCTTCTCTCTTTCTTTCTCTTCCTTTACCTCTATCTATCTATCTATCTATCTATCTATCTATCTATCTATCTATCTATCATCTATCAATCACCTATCATATATCTATCTATCTATCTTCCATTAATATTTGAGAGATATTTATGGAGTGCCATCTTTTTTCTAGTCCTTGTACTAGGAACCAGCCAGGGTAGAGTAAGTGGCTCTTAGATTATAATTTTGTAAAGGAAATGAGGTTACTTTCTAGTAAATTTTTATCTATAATTATGTCAGCAACATCATCTATCCCAGGTTTTCTCTTTCTATAGATACATAAAATCATATACATATATCATACCATACATTTATGATGCATGCATATACTATATATGTATAAATATGTCTGTACATGAATATGTATGTATAAAATAATACATATTTTATATATATATAATATATTCTATATATGATATACACATTATACACACACACACATCTCACACATACACACATATCTCTTTATAATGGCATCACCATATTTGTCATTTCTCACATTCATCTGATCGCTTCACACAGTGAATACCTTACATAGGATACTGTATACAGGTTCTCAGCATTTTCATTTTAAAACCTTCCTACTCCTTCAGAATGCTGCTGTGTACCTACAAATGCTGTTTGGCATTCGTGATGCTCTTACAAAGCAAATCACCACTATAGATGAACCCATATGAAGGGACCTTTCTACACAATATCACAGGATGAGGGGAGAATGACGAGGCAGCCTGAAATTGGGAATGGTTTCTTGAGCAGAGAAAAGCAATTCAACACTGGGATGTGGTCATCTGTGCTCACAGATCGGTCTTCCTTTACTAAGAAATAAAAATAAAATCATCTTTTAACCAAGAAAATAGAATTTTTTTTATTGTTTTTTGCAGAGAGAGAGAGAGAGAGAGACAGAGAGACAGAGATACAGAGACAGAGAGAGAACTGAACTGGGGGCACTCCCCATTTCAGCATCTGGATCCGCACGGGCTGGGGCCGGGATTCGATCCTGGGTCTTCGGCGCTGCAAAGTGAGCGCTTAACCCACTGAGCCATCCTGGCTTCCCCAAGAAAACAGAATTTAAACATCTCACGGCGTTCGTGGTTGAGCCACTGTGCACTTGGTAGTACAGGAACTGTCCAATGGCTCCTAAAAGCCAAGATTTTCAGGGGGTGTTTCAGGGTTTCTAGCAAGTTGGATTTGAATTTCATCTTCTAAAATGCATATTTTAGTCTCTTGCAGATATTCAAGCAGTGTATAGCTCTGCATTGGTCTTGAACTCAAGGCTGTGAAAGTCTTTTCACATGTAAGTTTTGGAGTATGAGCCCTAATAACCTCACATGTAACAGGTTCAGTGAAGTGCAGGCTGAGCTATGCCTAACACTAACTTAACACTAACTTCAGTGTTCTCACAGACCTGCAGCTTCCAGGCTATTGTTACTTTTGTTGCTACTTGTCCAACTCATGTTTATAAGACTGCAAGTGTGGGTTCTGCCTATGAGGGAACCCTAGCTTTGCCACGTAACAGGTTTGTCTATATAACCTTGAGCAACACACTCAATCTCTATGCCTTGATGATTTTACCTTTAAAATGGGGTAAGACAGAACTCTCCCATGGGTTTATTATGAAGATGAGTTAATATTGCAAAGCACTCGAGTGCCAGCTAATATTTAAAAATATTTTTTAATTGGAAGTATAGTTATTCTTTATAGTTATACATTAAAGTATAGTAGTTTTGTCTTAGTCAGCTGAAATCATTGTTTTTAAGAGCAGGAACAAGGAACAGACTCCTCATTGGTAACAGAAAATTTAAAGTAGATTCAAGGGATATTTGAGATTGATTGGATTCATATTCTGTTAGAACTAAGTAATTTCTCAACAAGTATAGGCTGTCCTGGAACAAACCAAATAGGATGAAACAACTGTGTTGAAAACGTTTGTGCAAAGTGGTAGAACAAATATAATGATAATTTTTTGTCATTAGGTTTCATCTTTTAAGGTGATTAAAATTCTTAAAATCCTCAGTGTCTTGATATAATGAATATATCCTATACTCCTACTCATTACCTATTTTAAGTTTTATCTTGAAATAAAGCACAGTAAGCAAAACAATGACATGGATTCTTTCCATGTAAATTGATTAGATTAATGACATATGAAAAAATATATGCAAACAAAATTTAAGTATACCAATGAAACTAGACAAATACCCACTGAGCCATCCCGGCTTCCCCTGCTCACTTCTGCAAAGATTTACTAAATGCTATTTTGCTGTTACCAGACAATTACCTACTATGAAAGTATAACTGGTATAAAAGTTTGGTAATATAATTCAGAGAAGAATCTACAACTGTACTTACATTATATTTGACAAAAAATTAGAAATGGAATTGCCATATGACCCAGCAATCCTTCTCCTGGGTATCTACCCAAAAAACCTTAAAACCTTAATCTGCAAAGATGTCTGTACCCGCCTGTTCATCGCAGCACTGTTCACAGTGGCCAGAACATGGAAACAAACAAAATGCCCTTCAATCGATGACTGGATAAAGAAGTTGTGGTACGTTTACACAATGAAATACTACTTAGGGACAAGAAAAGATGAAATACACTCATTTGTGACAATATGGATGAAACTTGAGACCATCTAATTAAGTGAAATAAGTCAGATTGAAAGAATCAGGAAACATATAACCTCACTTATAGGTGGATTATAAAACTGAAAGTAGCAAAGAAACAAAAACTTATGGACACACTTAATAGTTTGGTGGTTACCTGAGGGAAGGGGAGGAGAGGGGAGGGAGAGTTGGGGGGTGGGGATTGGGAGTGGGCCCCAGATATATGGTGATGGAAGGAGAGCTGATTCTGGGTGGTGAGCACATAATGCGATACATGGGTGATGTTATGCAGATATGTATATCTGGAAACCATCCTAATTGTTACCTACCAATGTTACCCCAATAAATTTAACAATAAAAAATAAAAAAGTTTGGAGATGAAGATAGTTCTAATTATTTACAATTCAGCAGAATGAGAGCATATATATATATATATATATTCATCTCTATTCTTATTTTTCTACCATATTATTATAGTAAATATGAGGAGTATTCCTTATGAAAATACAGATACAAGATTTTGGAGATTAGAGTAGTTTTTAACAGAATATGAAATAAGCCAGAAACAATATAGTGAGGCCTGTTGGCTGTCAAAATCATTTTCACAAAGCAAATTGAGCTTGTTATAAGAGATATCAGCAAGATAAATTAGTTCAATAAAGTTGTGGCAGAGAAATATTTAAGTAACTTGTTTTCTAATCAGCAATACTAATAGCATTTTTGGGGTCTTGCCGTTTTAATATTAGAACCAATGAAAAAAGCAAGACTGGTGGCTCCTATGCAAAGAACTTGGAAAATTCATTTGAGTGGTCTTTGCAGGCTGGAAAGTGAAGACTAGCTAGTTGTAATGACAGCTTCTTGTTATGTACTCATTTGTTCAGCAAATCTGATTATGTGCCTATTACGTGTTTGGAATGGTTTCAGGTTTTGGGGATATAAAAGCAGACACAGCACAACCCTTGCCCCCATTTTGATAGACAGACATTAATCAAATTCTCAGACAAATAATGCTGTGTACCTACAATAATGGGAAGTGCTAGGAGACCACACACCCGGAAGACCTGAGAGGCCCACAGAAGGCTCTTAGAGGAAGCTGGTAAGATTTCCCTGGACCAACTGGAGCCAGAGTGAGAAGTGGGAGTGCAGAGCCTTTCAGACAGGAAAGAGCTTGAACAAAGGCCCTGTGATGGTAAGGAGAACGGTGAGTTTGAAGAACCGAGAAGGCCTATAGTGGGGTCTGAGAGCCACGTCCCTGGGCTCAGGTGATGCAGCAGGAGGTTGGGCTATCATGAAGGGGCCCAACCAGACAGTGTGTGGTGGGCATGTTGAGGATTTTAACTTTTATTCTGAGAACAATGGAAAGCTTTGAAGGGATGAAAGCAGGAGACCTTGTCTACTAATCTCGTAAACTTCTGTTCGTTTACTTAAATATTAAAAAGGTAAACATATTCTATTCCACTATATTTTCTTCTTATAGCTCTCTTATTTTCATACAAATGTAAGGATAATATGAGTAATTAAAAAGGTTCCATGTGTTTTGCATTGTTTTGCTAATAAGAATTATGTTTCATTTCATAAATTAGTTATGACAAGATTTAGCTCCCCTAAATTGTTTTTGAAAGAAGATTGAACATAAATACTACATACATAAATATATAACAACCATCAAGACCCATCCCACTCACACAAAAGGTAGTAAATATTTTATACTTTCATAATTTGCTTAAATTGCTAGTGCTTTACCCTCCTCTCTTCCACCCCCATTATTAAACTCTTGCTGGCTGAATCAATGTATTTAGTATATGTGTAAACATTTAAAAACTTCACTTTCTTATAAGCAAAACAAATACAAATTACAGCAATGTCTGCTTTACTTATTTTTGTAAGGAAGTATTTTGTTTTCTAAAGGAGAAATATATTTTTGGAATTTTTATTCTGCATTTGCTTTCTGAACAATAGTTAATCTTTTGAGTGCTGCTTTCTCCCAAATGTATAGTTTACGTTCAATGTTGTATTTTTTTATGATTAGCAACACATTTATAACAAGACATGAAATATGTAATCATGAGTTCATTTGTAATGTTCTTTTACAGTGGAGTAAAATAATGTGACAGTGCAATAACAGTACAGAATTGCCCCCACCCACTCTCTAGAGAGTGCCTGTTTTGTAGACTCCTGTAGCTCCATGACCTTCACGAAGCCTGGTACGCTTCTAAATGGCTTTATTATCAATACAGCATACTCATGCGAGTATGAGAACAAAGGGATTACAATTACAATGAATGTTGGCACAGATGATATAGTACCAACATTGTTGTAGTAACTATGTATTATATAAATGAGAAAAACATTTCTTTGATCTTTAAAAATAAGCTTCCTTTGTGGTAGATTGCCTACAAAACACTCCCGTCATGAAATGTTTGAAACAAACACACACAAATGAACAAGCCTTTTCACCAGGTTTGTGGTAGAACCTGCTGAGACACAATTTTCTGTGCACAGCGGGCCAGTGATAGGCCACACACACTTAAACTCACTGGTGCCATAAACCAAAAAGGGTCAGTCAGAAATTCCTCCCTGTGATATAATCTATGTTCAAAATTTGTCTGATAATCAGGGTAGTTTTATATCTTTTTTGATAAAAGTTTAAATGTATCTGTCTCTAAAAGTGGGGGGAATGGGGAATCTATAATTCTACAGAGAGAAACTCAAAAGAAATGGTCTCCAGTCAGAATTTACCCTCAACATATATTCTCAGATTCAAGATTTAACAAATAGAAGAGATTTGCAAATAAAGAGTAGCAACCAAAAATCCCAAATTCTTTAAATAACAAAGCTGTTCAGTACCTTTAAATGCCATCATGATACGTGGAGTGCATACTGTTAAGTGAAAAATGGGGGGTGGGGGAGAAGTTTAAAGAGGAATGTTTTTTTTTTTAAATAAATGGAAGTAAAGAACAACTTTCATGCTATGCTTTCAGTGCCATTTCAAAGCTCCAATAAACTAAAACAAATAAGCCACCCTCTCATTTTGACCTAGATTACTGTGTAAACAAAGGTACATATTCTTAATTTACATGAAAAGCAATCAGGCCTGTTGCTGACAGCACCATGAAAAGCTCATCTGTGTAGGGCAAACATTTTATACTTGAAAAATATGAACTGGATGACATTTTTGGTTTCTTTTTGGTTTTTTTTTTTTTGGTTTTGTTTTTTTCCTTCTCAGGCACTATTCACTTTGGGCCACAAATGCTATTAAAATTTTTAAACTGGTTTGAGTGAGCATTATTATCACTGTTATACATGTTTAAAATATGGTTAAAAGTACTTTCTGATTCCTACTTTGAGTCCAAATTTTGACATTTCATGATGATGGTTTATAGTGTAGATGACTAGAAAGTGGTATAATTTTCTTTCTCTCTTTGGAATGTTTTATGCACAAGCTAGACTTTGTAATACAAAGGAAAAAATGAACTCGGAAAACCATGGTAGAAATTATATTCATATTTATATTTGTGAAAATATGAATTTGTTAGTATAATCATATTTTCAGACTATGCTTATTTCTCGGCAGAGTTAAGTTTTTAGCAATTCAGTAAGTGGCTCTTTTCCTTTGAAACCTTTTTTTTTTCTGGTAATAAAGATGGTACATGTTCTTTTCAATAAGTACATATTTAATGGAGAAAGTAAGAGTTTGACTACTCTTAACACTTTGATGTTCCATTTTCCTATTTAAATTTATTCATTCGCCAAAGATTCATTGTTCGCTTATCATCTGCCAGAATAGTTCTAAGTGATAGAGAGACAGTGGTTAACAAGACCCGCTCCATTCTTGCCCTCGTAGGTTAAGATGTCTAGAAGATCATTAAACCAATGAATAAATACATTATAACGACAAATTTTGATATGTTCTTTCTGGGAACCGAATGATGTTCTATGGAAGGATATAACAGAGGGCCTATTGTAATCTTGGGTATATTTTAAAGTTTGCCTGTGGAAGTTTAAGTGAGAAATGACTAAAAAGAAGTACTTTGGTGAAATGGGCAAGAGAAGCAGAAGAACATGTGAAAAGCTTTGGAACTAGAGGACGCTGGTGTGGTCATGAATTGGAAGGAACGACTGGCGAGGATGGGCTTCCAGGTGGGGCTGGATTGCTGGGTAGAAGCCTGGTCTTGTAGAGCCTCAGGACCCACTGTGAAATTTATTTTTGCTACCCTGGGAGTGATGAAAAACCACCTGAGGATTTTTTTTGCCCTGTGTGTGTCGTGTGTGTGTGTTTCATTATTAATTTCAGCTGTACAAAACAACATAGGATTAGATATTTATATACCTCATAAAGCGATAACTCCATCAGGTCTACTACTCATCTGACACCTTATATACATACTACAATACCACTGACTATATTCCCTATGCTGTACTTTATACCCCATGACTAATATATATTTAAATTATAGTTGACATTCAATATTATTCTGTGTTAGTTTTAGGTGTACAGCACAGTGGTGAGGTATTTATGTAACTAATGAAGTGCTCCCCACCCCAATAAGTCCAGTGTCCATCTGACCCCATATAGTTTTTACATTATCGACTCTATTCCCCATGGAGGATTTTTAAGTGAGGAAGTGATATGATTCAATTCAAGAAACTAATTTGAATAATTACTTTTACAACACAGATAAACATGTTTAAGATATTGCCAAAGCTTCACTAGACACACATTTCATGGCAAGAGGAAGCTATTTCTATAATGGAGCTGGTCAGAGATTTGTGGCTCTCTACAATAAAAAAGCTAAATTTGTTGGCTCCTTTCAGGGCTCTGAGTCTGATTTAAGAAAATGGAAAATCCAACTACATCTTATTTCTACTATCATATTTCCAAGAGAAATGAGGTAAGACTATAGGTCAAGTTTTGTTTGGAAGTAAAATGTCTAGTCCATTCAATTTTGAAGTCTTACTGTGGTTTTATCCTTTCATAACAGAACTGGTACATAGAAGTAGAACATTTCAGGGAGGGACATTGTGGGAAGTGGCCTAAGTTGTGAATTGGGGGTGTGGGTAATAAAATGTAGTCAAGTGAAGACTCAGTATGTCCAGTACAGGGGAAGTGTCCACATGGTGAACAGTGGCTAGTCCACAACCTCTCGTCTTGTCCCCTTGCGTAGGGCATGAGAAGCAAGAGGACAAGAGGGAGCTTTTGCCAGTAGCAAGGGAACCCAAGAACCAGTCCATGTGACATGGGCCGAATAGGGTGAAAATTCCTTGGAGGATTTGCGATTTTTACATTCCGTTGGATGTGAATCTGGAGAGAGGGAGGGCAGATCTCCAATTTGGAGGTGGGAGGAGGTTGCTACCTGTGGGGCCACAGGATGCTGTGCAGCCAAAGAAACAGCAAATGCTTACTAAAGTGATTACACGAGAGAGTGGTTTGAGAACTGCCAAAGGAAATATCGTCATTAACCAGGTAACGTACTTTGCTATATATAATGCACTCCTGTGTATAACACACTCACGTTTTTGGCCCAAACATTCAGGGAAAAATGTTCTGTTTAAATTTTTTAGTTAAAAAATTTATTTGTTTATATTTAGGTACTTATTTTTTGTATTATAAAGGAATTTTAGCATATATTGCTTTAACGTATTATGGTACAAGAAATTTTATGTAACAAATAATTACAAAACATAAGAACCAATACAAGGTACAAGAAATTTTATGCATACATTTTTTAAATATAAAAAACTAAAACATTCAAGGGTATTATTTTGCACATGGATATCATTATTAATTCCTAGAGTTACACTTTCAACTCATAAGCATGAATAAAAGAATTAAAAATATTTATGTAGATACAGAATTAGTACTATCCATATATAACTCCTATCCGCCTATCCTTATTTTACCCTCACAAATTTGGGCAAAAAGTGTGCATTATGCAGGGCAAAATATGGTAATCAGCTCAGGCAATAGGACAATTAAATCCAAGATAGGCCGTTGGTTACCTTGTGTTATGTAGACCTCACTGAGGTGCAACTTTGACACAGGCAGCTTTTGGCGATCCTGAGAGGTCATGGATGTTTGTATGGTGGTCTGGGTACTGCCTCTTATTCACTGGATGATTGTGGGAAACTTTCTCAAGTTATTTGCAATGAAAATAACAATAAAATCCTCACAAACTTGCTATGGCATTAAATGGGATAATATACAATGTCTGATACAAGGTGACCACTTATAATAGTAAATGTTAGCTATTGTCATATCTCAAAACTTTGTGACAAAATGTGTCTTTTCTGTTTTTTGGTTTATACATCTATGCAGTAGGAAGCACTGAACTGTTAAATCAATCTTATTTGTAAGGCATGTAGAGTCTTAATGGGACTACTACTTTATCAATGTGAAGCATTCTGAAAAATACAATGGATAATTTCATTTAAGCTAGATAAATATTATTATACTCATTATGTAAAGGTCAGAGCAAATCAGAGAACTAAAGTAACTTGTCAAAGAATGTCAGAGTTTGAGATTAGAATATTGGCTTTTCTAGTTTCTATGAATACTGTTAGACAAAGGTTTTCTAAAGTAAAAAATCCCTAACCATTCAAATCACTTCCAACATTTTAAGTGATTACAACTCAGCCAATTCTTTGTTTTATTTTTGGTATGTATGTATGTATGTATGTATTTACATTTATTTATTTAGATAATTCCAACATTTCTTTTTAACTTTTTCTTTTATTTTTTTACATTTTCTCTTTTTATGTTTATTTTTATTTTTTCTCCCTCCTCTACCACCCACTTATCCCCTTCCATTCAGGTAGCTACTAAATTATTGACTGTGTCCATGAGTTTCTGTGTCTTTTTTACTTTTAATGTTCCACATATATAAGTGAAGTCATATGGTTCTTGATTTCTTCTGTCTGATTTATTTTGCTTAACATGATGATCTCAAGGTCCATCCATGTTGTTGCAAGTGGCAGAATTGTATCTTTTCTTAAGGCTGAGTAATATTCCAATGGGTAAATGTATCGTAAGTTCTTTTTTTTTTTAAGATTTATTTTATTGTTTTTGACAGAGACAGAGAGAGACAGAGAGAAGGGGGAGGGCCCAGAGCAGTCTCCATAGCTGTGCATCATCAGTTTTCAATATGGTTTTGTTCCACACAGGTGGGCGGGGGCCGCACAGGGCAGGAACTGAGCTAGGGGGCATGGGAACTGGGCATGGGAGGTATGCCCCCTTGACCAGGGGTCGAACCGAGGGGCAAGAATTGAACTGGAGGTCTCCCGGATGGGAAGCACACTCCAGTTCAGCATATGGATCCACATGGGCTGGGCTGGAAATCAATCCTTGGTCCCTGAGGCCACAAATCAAGCGCTTAATCCATTGAGCCATCCTGGCTTCCCCATGAGTTCTTTATTCAGTCATCTATCAAAGGACACTTTGGTTGTTTCCATGACTGGGCCACTGTGAACAGTGCTGTGATGACTATTGGGGTATATATATATCTTTCATGTCTCTGAATTAAGCAAACAGTTAAAAAAAAAGTATTGCAAGTATGTGTGATTGTGCTATTGGCTAAATACAGGGTAGACAACTACAGAGAATGGAAAGATCAAGATTTTCTGAATACATTTATACGATGACCAGTAGAAAGTTAGCAGTTCAATCTCATGCCACATATATTAATTAATCATGAAAACCAGAAGAATCATCAGTAATTTGACTAGGTATACAAATCAAATAACTACTTATTCAGAAGTAGATGTTACCTAACTCTAAATGTTCAAATATTATTTCCAGCTCTCAGCAAATGTACACTGTATTTCCTGCTTCACCATAAATTTCTTGTGGTTTGCATTATCATTTGATACAATATCAGAAGCTTTACAATCTTTGTTCTGTTTTCTCTTTCATTAAGGACACACAAATGAATCATAAAGTGTGGCTTTGGTTAGTAAAAGGACAAGAGAAAATCATTGTAGTCAATCTCTCTGAAAATGTTCATGGGCTCATAAGAAGTTTCACTTGGGGCCTGTTGTAAGTTTGTTACAAACGTGACAATTTACATGATTCTATTACTCCCCTCACGTGGTCTTCACGAAAAGCTTATAATAACTAGAAGAAAAATTACCGTACTTTAAAAGCCTGCATCATTGTTTTATTTTATGAGATTACATTAGGTTCTTATCTAAATAGATTGTGTGAGTATATCTGGAGGTTATAATGTTGACACAATTAAACTTATAAATAAAGAGTTTATAGTGAAGACCTGATTCTTGGAAATGATATTCTCCTTTTGAAACAGAATAGGCTATATATTGCACACAAGTATGAACAGTGCTACTTACACTACAACACTAAACTTAATTACTATTAAATCTCAATCTAGAAGGAAGGTTCTATTATATATTCCAGCAAAATAATTCTTACTAGGTGTGGTAGAAGATTAAAGACAAACAAACCTCTCAATCAACCTATATTTGAAATCCACTAACCGTTCTGCATTTCTCATCCTTGTATTTTGGCAGGAAGGGTGGAGCAGAGCAGAGCTTGATCAGTAGTGATCACCATAGCTGGGAGGGCAGGGGACCCAGGACAAGGACAGAGGACACTGGAGAGGGAACGCGGAGCTGGGGGAGCAGCACTGGCCATGGGGAAAATTGGCTAAAGGCATTTGAATCCAAAGTCCACTTTGCGGCCTATATTTAAAACCACAGATGGCCTAAATTTGCAAATCATCTTGTCTGTGTTGGGAATACATAATAATTATATGAAAAACAATGAGGGGAGATTTTGGAGAATTTTATGGCTTTTGGTAAATGAATTACTGATAGAGTCCAGGAAAAATATGAAATGGCCTAAATTACAAATGCTATGTTTTGTATTTTAAATATTTTTGAATTGTAGGTTAATTTATATGGCATTAAAAATGATTGATACTTTATTTTTTAAACATAACCAATCAATGCTAGGAAAACAATCTAATATGAATAGTAAAAACAAATTTCAAGATAATTGAAAAAGGAAAGAAAGCATCTGATTTTTACATGTTAATGGGTGATGCTAATTGGCAAAGAAATTATTTTTGGTTTATGATGCTATTTTTTTAATGACATTATGGGTATTCTTTGGACCCAAAAATATATTTCTAATTCTTTGTTAAGCAAACAGAAGTTGCCTATGGAGAATGTTAGAGACATAAGCTTGGCCAGTGGATCTTATCACATGTTCTCTAGTTACACCTCAATAGTATACTTGCTTTGCTCTCTAAAATTCCACTAAAGCCAAGGGTGTCCCATATACCACACAGATTAGACTCAAAGACATTTCTGGGGGGACATCAATAGGGGTGAGGACAAAGCAGTTATGAAAACTGCTTTTATTGATATGGTGTTAGGTAAAAATCTAAACACAAAACATGCCGTGCTAACAAGGAATTGAAAGCAAATATTGTATTGTTATGAGAAAATGTAGAATTAAGCATATTTTTGTAAATAGGGCAAACATTTTACTGTTTGTAAAGCTTTTGTGGATCTCCTCAATTGTATCACCAAAATTTGAGAAATTCAAGGCTATCAAGATAGAAAAATAGAAAAATGGATATATCTTGTTTTACATAGTATAACTCTACACAGTATTTTATCTCGGTCACCTGTGTAATACCATACTGAAAAGCAAATGTCTCTAAAACAGGAAAAAAACACAACATACCCCACATTAATTCGAGTTATTAGAGGGAGATCTTTAATCACTCAGGTATTTTAAGTGGCTAAAAGATCAGGTTTCCCAAATAATCAATAAAGATTCTTTGATTTATGAAACTATTCATTGATACAAACCTAAGAATATATATATAAAAAAACAAAAACAAAAAAGTAAACAGCCTGTTTTTAAGATAACGGATGTTTTCTCTAAAAATACTAGAAAGTATGACTAAAAAAGTATCTTAAAATTTGAAAATTGTGCATTAAAAATATGAAACAATGAACACCTGCACAAGAAATGACTGTGTTTGGTGATAACTGCCATTTTATAAAAGTCCAAATGCAGAAAAACAAAGATGTTCAGGATGCTATTTTTAACTGTGACTTTTCTCCTTCCCCCTATTAACATTGTAACAAGAGAGAAGAAGATTTAAAGACTATAAGACCACCTGGCTGCCATTACGTAGCACTGAGTCCTCAGTCATTGGTGACAACGAAACGACCTTTGCGGAGGGTGGGGGCAGCTGGGGGAGGTCCCAGAAGAGGCCTCGCTCCACATGAGCACCAGAGACAGCTCTTGGCATCAGTAACACGGTAAAGGTTGCTCTGAATATTTGTTATAGAGACGATGTAGAAAGAAAAAGTAGAGTGGAATTCAACTCCCTTAAATTCCCTTTTAAAAAACAGGGTATGTACTCTGTCCCTTAATTTAAAATCCTAAGTCTTATTTTGGTTATTTATAAGTATACTTCCTTTAATACTGAACTCTGCTTTTAGGGCAAATATAGCTAGGACTGGCTGCTTTGGCTTGAGGCACTTTACAATTAACTGAACATTTTGTTAATCTCTCTGTGTATCAGTTAGCGAGGCTGACCCCTCAAGACCTGTCTGTGGTTTCAGGGCCTACTCTTGGGGCTCAGAGACTTCTGCAGAGATTGTTGTCCCCCCTCCGGCCCCCTACACACACCCATCTCATTAGGATGGGCTGCCAGGAGTTTAGAGAAACTAAATGCTTCCCTGGTGCCCCTTCTGAACTGCTGCAACCAATTTATTTGGTTTCTTATCTCAGGACAGGCTCGCCTATGCCTTCCAACATGACAATTAGCTCATTTAATAAATTTAGTTCAGTTTAATGTGCTGTTGTGCAAAAACCATAGGAGGGGCCCTATCATTACCTCTAGGTTCTTTCTGTCCCCGTGAGCGTCTCTTTTTATTAATTTTTTTCTCATAAAATGTTAATTTTTATAATAAATTTCTGGGGAAAAAGGGCTTACTCCCATTTCCACAACCACAAACAAATTCCATTTTCTGAACAAGCTTAGTGTAACTGATGGTGCCTGACTAGATGGCTATAGTGAGGATGGTGATGTCTAGTTTAGACTTTTTGGAAAGAGTTTCATAATTAACTAGTAGTGTTCCCATAGATTGAGAATAAAGACCATATAAAGAACACTTATAGAGAAAGGTTAGGTCTTTCATTAATGAAAATATCCTTTTAGAGACAATTTGACTTATACTCGTCAAATTCAGAGTGCTCAGTTAATGGTTTCCATGTCATTCTTAGATGTGATCCAGCAGGTTATTCCTAAGCCTCACAGGTTTTCTTGTCAGTGGAGTTCCTTTCAGATCCAGACTGGTCCCTTCTAGTTCGTGAACTGCTGACTGTAGCATCGGAAGGGAAAGGCAGGCCAAGAGTAAAGTAGACCAAAGGGAGAAAGGGACAAGAGTAGGAAAGAAAAATATACTGGAATAAAAACAAATTGTCCATGAACCTAAAATAATGAAAACAAGTCTTTTGTAAATGAATGCTTTTCTTTGACGGCCACTGCGATAGATTTGACGTGAACAAGACATCACAGTGGAGCAAGTTTGGACAAGGGCATTTACTAGAGCTCTAGCATAATTATTAAGAAAAAAAAATCAATATTATTTGTGCAGTCATGAATGAGTCCTTGTACATTATTTCAAAAAGGAATAAGAAATTGCAAATCATATGTGGTAGACCCTCAGTTAACCAGCACCTATGAGAATTGGTAGATGTCAGATAAATATAAGTAGACTCTTTGTTAACTGGAACTCAAGCAACTGACACTCTTTAGCAATGGGCAAAATCTCAAGTAATGGGCAAAAATTTTGCCTGTTGCTTGAGAGTGCTGGTTGCATGAGTTCCCATTAATGGAAAGTATACTATATCTGATACAGAGTTACCATCGAAAATACATAAAACAACTCATACAACTGAATAGGAGAAAACAAAACAAAACAAAAACAATAAACAGCAACAAAAAACAAACCAAAAAGCAAAACCTTTGATTTGAAAATAAGCAGATCTGAATAGGCATTTTACCAAAGATGCCAACAAGTACATGAAAAGATGCTCAACATCACTAATCAACATAAAAATAAATTAAAATCACAATGAGATATCACCTTATAGTTGTTAAAATGGCTATTATAAAAAAGTAGGCTAACCAGATGTACTATTTGAAATGGAACAGAAAACAATAGTACTATCCCATTTCAAACAGTACATCTGATCAGCCTACTGACACCTTGAATTTAGCTCAGTGAGACTAGGCTGATCATACGTACCATTTAAAATGGGAGACTTTATTGTTTTCTGTCCTATTTAAAATGATACATCTGGTCAGTGGATCAGTCAAAAGGACAAGAGATAACAAGTATTGGTGAAGGTGTGGAGGAAAGGAAACCTTGTGCATTGCTGGTGAGCATTTAAATTGGTGCAGCCACCATAAAAACCAGTAGGGACTTCCTCAAAAAGTAAAAATAAAACTGCCAGATTTCAGAAAAACATCCAAGATGGTGGAGTATATAAACATGGTGCCTGCTCCAGTCCATGAACACATTACAATTAGATTACAGAACAGTCAACCTGGAGAACCATCTGAAGTCTAGCTTAACAGAAGTTTATAACCAAGGATATGAAGAAGAACCATATCGAGACTGGTAGAAGAGGAGATGTGAAAGGGGTTAGCTCCAATTCTCCAGGTGGTGGTTGAGAATCAGGAGGGGAAATCTCACCATGGAGGTTTCCCACAGAGGAACATGGGATCCTGGCCCCACACCAGGCTCCCCAGCCCAGAGTACTGGTGTTAGGAGGAGAACCCTCACAGCATCTCTCTGTGAGATACAGTGGGGATTCGGACCATCTGGATGGACCCAAGGGCTGTAGGGAACCCAGATGTCCTCTTAAATGACCCACACACAGACTCAGTCATTTGCGGGCACTCACCCTGGAATCTGGCAGAGGGACGGTGACTCAGGAGTTGGAGAGATACAGGAGGCAGACTGAGGCATGTGGCTTTGGGGAGAGAGCTGGAGGACGGTGGGCACATTTCCTCAGGTAGGTCCTTCTCCTGTGCAGCCAGCTCTGTCTTTCCTGTGTTGTACCTGCCCCCACAAGGCCCAGTTTGAACCTGACTGGTCTAGTGAGCTCTGCTCACTCCACCCTGATTATTCACAGAAATTCTGCCCCAACCTAACTTCTCCAACACCAGAGTCACTTTCTCCAGTGAACAGCCGGTCTGCCTGTATTGCAGTCTTTCTCAGAAAACTATCAGAGTCTGCAGGCCCAAGGTGGGCAGCGAATGGCTCAGTGTGCTTTGAGACTACTGCTGAGTAGCTTCAGGTGCAGCATGGCACCAAACCATAATCTAGAGGAGCACCCAGTACAGGTGAACAGGGAGACTGTGCAAGGGCCCATAGAGCACCTACAACATAAGGCTGCCCAGCAATACTGGGAGATGTTGCAGATTTACCTAATACATAGAAAGAAACATAGAGAGGCATCCAAAATGAAAAAAACAAACAAATAAACAAAATAAAACAACAACAAATAAATACATTCCAAATGAAAGAACTGAGTAAACTCCAGAAAAAGAACTAAATGAAGTAAAGGTGAACAACCTATTAGATACAGAGTTCAAAACAATGGGTATAAGGATGCTCAAGAAACTTGGTGAAAATGTCAACAAAGAGATAGCAAGCATAAAGAAGGACATAGAAACCATAAAAAAAGAACCAGGCAGAAATAATACAATAACTGAAATGAGGAATGCAATAGAAGGAACTGCCAGATCAAATAAAGGTTTGAATCAATGATTTGGAAGACGAGGTAGCAGAAAAAAACTCAATCAGAACAGTAAAAAGAAGAAAGAATAAAAAAATGAGGATAGTTGAAAAGACATCAAGTATAACAACATTTGCATCATAGAGATACAAGAAGAGAGCAAGGAATTGAGAACCTATTCGAAGAAATAATGACTGAAAATTTCCTTAACCTGGCAAAGAACATAGATAAACAAGCCCAGGAAACACAGAATCCCAAACAAGATGAACCCAAAGAGGTTCCTATCAAGACACATAATAAGTAAGATGATTAAGGTTAAGACAAAGAGACTCCTAAAGACAGCAAGAGAAAGACATCTAATAACTTATAAGGGAGTTACCCTAAGGTTGTTAGCTGATTTCTCAACAGAAATTTTGCAGGCTAGGAGGGATTTGCAGAAACCATTCAATGTGATAAAAAACAAGGACCTACAACTAAGATTACTCTACCCAGCAAGGCTATCATTCAAAATCAAAGGACAGATATAGAGCATCCTAGACAAGAAAAAGCTAAAGTAGTTCATCACCACCAAACCGGTATTAAAAGGAAAGTTAGAGGGACTTGTTTTATAATGCAAAAAAAAAAAGCAAAATTATGAATAACCATATCATAATGGTTATGATAATAGCCATAAAGACAATAGCCATATATCTATCAAAAATTACCTTCTATTTAAATGAATTAAAAGATCCAATCAAAAGATATGGAGGGGGGAATACCTGGAGAGCTCAGTGAGTGCTTGTCTGAAAATCACAAGGTCCAGAGCTTGATTTCTGGAACTGGCTTATGCAAACCCATATGCTGAACTGTGGCACAACTGGTAACTACTGGGATGGCATGGAGGTGAAGGTTCTTGCCTACCATTCTGGAGAACCCTGGTTTGGTTCCCGCCCTGTGCAGTCCCACATTTACCTGTGTGGAATGAAGCCATGCCACAACTAATGATGTACAACTATGGAGACTGCTCTGGACTCTCCCCCATCTCTCTTTCTCCCACCTTCTCTCAAATAAGAAAATAAATCTTGGGGAAGCTGGGATGGCTCAGCGGGTTGAGTGCTCACTTTGCAGCCCCAGGGTCCAAGGATCGAGTCCTGTCTCCTGCCCATGCAGACCCATATGCTGAGCTAGTGTGCTTCCCATGTGGGGGACCCCAGTTAGGCCCCCAGCTTGCAGGACATGCTTCCCATATGGGAGGCCCTGTCTGGTTCCTGTCCTTTGTGGCCTCAAGTTCACCTGTGTGGAATGAAACTATGTTGAAAACTAATGATGTATAACTGTGGAGACTGCTCTGGGCCCTTCTCTCTCGCTCTCTCTATCTGTCAAAACAGTAAAAAAAAAAAAAAATCTTAAAAAAATAAAGAAAATAAACCTTAGGGAAAAACAAACAAAAAACAGAGACATGGAGCATATTGTGCTGGCTGGGAAGTCAGACACAGTAAGACAGATGAATTTGGTTTCCCTTATATGTGGAATCTAAAGAAGAAAATAAACAAACAAAACAGAAACACTCATAGATACAAAAAATATCTGGGTGGTTGCTAGATGAGAGGGGTCTTGGGAGTGTGGGTAAAAAAGGGGGAGGGATTAAGAAGTATAAATTGGTTGTTACAAAGTAGTTATGGGGATGAAAGGCGGAGCATAGGAATATAGTTAATGATATTATAATAATGTATGGTGTCAGATGGGTACTAGATTTTTTGGGGGTGATAATTGGGAGGGGGATGGAGGCAGGATGAAAAGGTAAAGGGATTAAAAGTACAGTCCTGGGGATATAAAGCATAGAAAATTATATGGTAATTACTGTATATAAGTGACAGGTGGATATTAGACTAGTCAGGAGGATCACTTCTTAAATTATATATATGTCTAACTACTATGCTGTACGCTTAAAATTAATATAAAATAATATTGAATGTAAAAATAGAGGTAGTATGTATATACAATGGAATATTACTCCACCATTAAAAAGGATGGAATCTTGACATCTGCAACAACCTGGTTGGACCTAGTCAGACAGAAAAATATAAATGTCATATGATTCTACTGATATGTGGGATCTGAAAAATCTAAATAAATGAATAAACGATGCAGAAATAGATTCATAGATACAGAGAACATTTTCATGGTTGCCAGATGGGAGGGGTGTTGAAGGGATAGGTAAGAAAGGGGAAGAGATTAAGAAGTAGATATTTCATAGTTACAAAGTAGACATGGGGATGTAAAGTACAACATGGGGCACATAGTCAGTAACACTACAACTACGTATAGTGTCAGATGGGTACCAGATTAATCGGGGTGATGACTTTGTAAGTTATATAAGTGTCTCATTACTATGTTGTACACCTGAAACTAATATTATATTATATGTCAAATGTAATTGAAAAATAAAAAAAAGAACTATAAAAATAAAAAAAAATAAATAAAGTGTATAATTTGGAAAAAATAGAACTGCCATATGATCTAGCAGTTTCATTTCTGGAAATTCATCTGAAGAAAACAAAACTAATTGAAGAAGATATAGATTCAACATTCCTCATATCTCCTTACTTACAAAAATGAATGTTCTTTTTTCACTGGCATTAAAATGGAGACAATAAGAAAACAGTTTATGTTTCTAAAAATCTGATTTTATTCAATCATATTCATGAATAAATTAACTAAATAAAATCATTGTTAAGGTTAAAATACTTATTGGAACAGCAAAGATATGCATTGGAAAATTTTTCAAGTTTAAAGATCTGTAAAGTTAAAAACAGTTTCCAAATGATTGGATAAAGATGTGGTACATGCTCGTACATACAATAGACTACTATTCAGCCATACAAAAGAATGAAATCCTGCCATTTCTGACAAAATGGATGGATCTTGAAAATATACTATGTGAAATAAGTCAGATGGAAAATTCAAGAACTATATTATTTCACTCATAAGTGAGGAATAAAACTGAAAGCAACAAATGAACATATAAGACAAACAGACAAACAAAAACTCATAGATAGAGACAAAGTATGATGGTTACCAGAGGGAAAGGGGGGTAAGGGGGTGGCACAAAAAGGTAAAGAGGGTCAAAGATATGGTGACAAAAGATTTGACTTTGGGTGGTGAACACAGAAGGCAATATATAGATGATGTATTATAGAACTGTACAATTGAAATCTATGTTATTTTGTTAACCAGTCACCCCAATATGTTTAGTAAATCAAAAAAAATTAAAAAATAGTTTCAAGAGAATTCCATATAACAACAAAGAGGTATAGGATTATAAATCCAATTATTGCTTTATGTTCATTAAAAGTTCGAACAGTTGGCATATGTAGTGATGATAAATACTAGTGGGATATAATTGCCCTTGTCAACCTCAAGTACACAATGACTAAACAACAAGAAAGAGTCAATATGCCAATTGTGCATGTAACAGTAATGTGTCTACTGGCAAATAAAAATCAAAAATCAAATAATTATTGGAAAACTAAAAGCTTGTCTAATTTTTTAAAATTTGAAGTTAAATATATTCTTATAATTAATGATGAGATATTTTGCCAAAATGATTAGAATGTATTTATATTTAGTTACTAATGATTTTAGACTGGTGACCCTTGGGGATAATATATTAGGTTTATTTTTCTTTCAAGTCTTTACTTTGAGGGGAACTTGACAGAAGCACTGGTTGCATGCTTAAGTCACAGTATTCTGAAGTACAGGGCAATGCTGGTTCTCACCCAGGCGAGCCTCTTCTGTGGGAGACCCCTGGCTGGTTCCTGCCCTGGGCAGCCCCACACCCATCTGTGGAGTGAAACCATTTAGAAAATTAATGATGTGCAGCTATGAAGACTGGGCCCTCCTCCTTCTCTCTGTCTCTCTCACTTTCTCTGTCAAAAATCATAAAAATAAATCTTTAAAAAAAATTTAAAAAGCCAAACGCTCCTATTCAAAGGCTATCACTGATAGTCACTGATGATGTTTTACCTAAGGGAGAAGGCTTTTCTCCTGTGATTATCTGAACACCTGATCTTCATCCACTCAGTCTTCCTTCATGTGTAGCTTCCTACACCTCAGTGTTAGTGAAAAACCAGTAAATGAGTTGAAGTAAATGAGCTTTCTTTCTCAGTGAAAAACATCTCTTTTGAAAGAGTTTGTTTCTGGCAGAGATCTTACATCAAAGGTGTTGAGGTTGCTTTTGGAGACATTTATATATTTTTTCCTAATTTAAAAGGGACGTGAATAACTTTTCTCCTTAGTAATCCCCAAACCAAGACAGGCAAAACAACAAGCTCAGTTGGAGTTTGGGAAAACATTAATGACATCTGAAGCCTTTTGAAAAAGTTCCTTTATTGGTATGTGAATTTTATACTATTATAAACTTAACTCAGTTTCCTATGCTGAACTACCTGTGGAATTTATAGTGACAATCATTGAGCCAATCAGCTTGATCTAAATAGCTTCTTTTTATTTTTTCATTTTAGAAATAGTCTACATATTAAATATAAAATAAAATCCATCTAAGTTGTCCAAGAAAAAGGCTGTTTGTCTCTATGTTTAAAGAGGGTAAACATATATGCTAGCATTCTTTTAAGGAACTTAAGGCAATTTAGAGATGTACAACTGAATTCTCTAAGTGCATACGTTGTTCCTCGGGTACTTGCCATGATGATTATGTTTTCTTCAGAAGAGAAAAGTAGCAAAAGTAGTAATTGGTGAAGCTATAATTCACTAAGTGCTACTTTAATGGTCTGATAGAGTCTGCAGAGCTCCTAAAATAAACAACCCTCATATAGGAAGGCCTGGTTCCCTATCTCGTTGAGTTAGTTTCTACACAACAACTTGGTGACATACTGCATTCAAGCTGAGGCTGGTGCTGGACAATATATGCAGAAACCGAAGCCCAAAGAAGTGCACTCATATTCAACATCTACACGAAGATAGAGTGCGAGAAACAGAGACCACTTCTTTAACTGCCAAGGTAAATGATAATGTGCAAAGACTACCCACACTTGCTTACATTATTTTGTTTCCTCTATGGTCAGCTAATTTAATAGTTTTAGAAAATATATATTTAAAAACATCAAGACCCACTAAGCTAAAGACAATATTTTATATTTGAAATACTTAATGGTGAACTAATTTACCATACATAGGTTACATAAAAGGAGAAGTTGGGACATTTCAGATACAAATACCTTGGTGGGTAGTGGCAGTGATGGTAGTTATGAAGATTTGGAACAGTGTTGTGCACTCTTTTGGCTTTCTTGGGCCACATTGAAAGAAGAATTGTGTTGGGGCCACACATAAAATACACTAATACTAACGATAGCTGATGAGCTAAAAAAAAAATAAAGGTTGCAAAAAATCTTTAAGAATTTGTGTTTGGCTTCATTCAAAGCTGTCCAGCCTGGGCCGCAGGTTGGACATCCATACTTTAGAACAAACAACATTGTCTGGTTTGTTTCATTGCATGACATTTAAAAAAGGAAAAGAAAGTAAAGAAGAAAGCTGCCTTCCTCTGCTTTGGTCACTCCTCAGACCGCTTTGATTTATTCTTCAAAACATTCCTGACATAGCTCTGTTTATAACTTTCATGTTCACAATTACTACTTTAGGTTTTCTTACTGTACAATGAGTTACCTTTCAACGTATTCTCCCTAATCAAGTCAATATAATGGTCTTTTGGACTTAATATCTCTAAAAGTCTAAATTATCACTGATTTTTCTTGATGCTTTTCCCCAATCCAGCGAATGATGACCCTTGTACCCTTCCCAAATTGGC